>VWZL01003286.1:888253-950681 GCA_013396915.1 Stercorarius parasiticus
TGTGTGTGTGTGTGTGTGTGTATGGTTGGACTCGATCTCAAAGCTCCTTTCCAACCATGAAGATTCTATAATTCTATGATTCAGGAATACTTACACATAATCAGATGCAGCATGTTCCCTGACACGGACAAGAAATCTCACTTTAAAACTCTGTACTGAACGAGGGGTGTATTTGACACAATATAATTCTGGAAGAAAAATATGTCCTGTATTACATCTTAGGGACATTATCAAAACATTTCCTATGATAAAATGTTATCCCTTGTACTTACACAGAGATTGCCCTTCATTTTCATCAATAGAAAATTGAATATCCCAGAACAATAAAGATATATTTAGGGCCCTTATTCTCCTCAAAAGAACTCTAATGGATATAAAGAGGTGGCCAATGTCTAGAAGTTGTAGGACTGGGGACTCAAAGAAAGGATGTTTCAAGAGAGAAACAATTCAACAGAAATCATTTACTATCATCTGTTTGAGGGGCTGGTTTGTTTTTTTTTTTTAAATATAATACAGAAAATAATTACAATTCTTTTAGGGTCTGTCTTTTTTCTTGGTTTTACCCAGTTTCTGCTTATGTATCACTGAAAGAAACTTGTGATCATTAAGCTTCTACTATTGCTGAAAATTTTGCATCAACTGTCAAAAGTTTAGCATCAACTATCAATGGCGCAGAAAGTATTAGAATAGCACTTTAATAGTTTCTACTTTCATAATAAAATAAGAAATCGTGGTAGCATTAAGCATTTTAAAGCTTGTTCTTATCACTTCTGCCAAATATCATCAGGTTCAACAGACCAAAACAGTTCCATAAAGTGTCACTGTAGAACTAGCACCTAAATATATGGCTACATTCTTCTGCAAATGTATGGTGGGAAGAGATTTCATGATGCAAAGATATGGAATAATGCATGGTTTTGAGGACGGCTTTAAGAACATTAATTAAACAAGTAAAATAGCTAATTGCTTTTTCATTGACTGCATGTTTTCTTCATTTAATGTTTAGACATCAGTTCTTATGCAATACAGCTAGTGATATTCTTGTTGTATAGCTACTTTCATAAGTGTGGTTTTTAATTTACTTCTCTACAGCGTCCCTTCTCATAGACCAGCCTTTGTCTCTTTTTTTGTGCAACTGTGAAGTATTACTTCCTGTGTAATTTCAAGTTATAAAATATTTAGAATGGGGTTTTTGCATTAATCTCTAATCATTACCTGAAACCTTACAATAGCAGAAAAGTATATGAATATCATTGAAAAAATACTTTATATGAACAGCATGCATGTTTGAGAAACAAATATCCTTCCAGTTCACAAAAGCATGCCGTGCTATAAGACCACCACATTCGCTTTTTCTTAGAATTATTCTGGTAATTACTAGGTATTTATTAGGTCACCTGGATTAAATGCTATGACTACTATCTGTTTTAGCAAAGATCTAGTGTGTGGCTCCTCTTCAGCAGCTCTAAGCTAATCTCAGAACTAGAAAAGCTGTCCTGCACATCTACACTTCTCAGGCCATAATCAGTGTGAAACACGTAATTCAAGATATGGAGATTACCTCATGGTATCAGTACACATCAGGGTGAATTTAACCAAGCCCTGCTCTGAACTCAGATGTTTTTGTGAGAATTGCAACATCTTGTGAATGATATTTCCAACTAAAGACATTTAAGGGAAACATTCTACTGTTTTGAAAGCTGTAAGCAACTTCATAAAAAATGGTTTCCAGGAACATTAATGAGAAAATAATCATGCACAAAGAAGGTCCTTTGTGAACCAGGGTCAGGAGAGACCTTTTTGTCACCCTCTGGTTCCTATTAATGCCACACACACTGATTAAATGTGTTCTTTTCTAATTACATGAACAGGTCATCCTACACAATGTGTCATTTAAGGTCCTCTATTTATGCTACAGTTTCCCAAGTATTAGAAAGAGATGATAAAAATAAAATTATATATAGTTGTGGTGGTGTATTTTCTACTCTAATCTGTCAGTGAAGCTCAAGAAGAAAGTCTTTTTCATCAGCATAGTACCTGACAAGACTTTAAGAGAGAAAATACCACTTTATGTAAGAAACAGGTTTCTGGCACGTGGTTGCAGGCAACAACAAGACTGACTGGCAGGGTACTACTCCTGGATGTCATTTGTAGATGTTTAACAGAAATGGTGGCTGATCCAAACCACAGCAAAATCAAGTATCAGGCTGCACCCTACTTCTTTCCTTGCAGCCTTTATGAGCACAAATTTTATCAGGACTTATATAAGATGTTTTGGAAATATCTCCTTTTAGAAAGTTCTTCTTCAAAATATGGTGTTTGGTAGTATATTTTCCTGCCCTAATTGGAAATCAGAGGGTATATGTCTAAGGGGACATTTCAGTATCCTTTATCTTTAGGAGAATGTCCCCTTTGGGATGTTAAAGTGAGTATTCACCATGTAATAACATAACCTTTCAATTTCTGACAAATGCTAACTGTTTCTCTGGGTAATTATTGCAACCATACAGAAATGATCAATCATTTGATTGATCTGTCTGTCTGTTTACATCATCCATAAGTTATTACTTAGTGGCCTGAACACAGCTGCTCATTTGAATCACATCCTTAATTTTAATTTATTTTAAGGTGGCATGGTTTGGGCTGGGTCGGACAACAACAAGACAACAGATGTTCTCCCTTACCTCTGGCTCCAAGGAGAAGAAAAGAGATAAAGAGATTTTACTAAACTACTTTACTAAACTAAACTACTTTAACAGAAAATTAATAATAAAATAAAAAAGGATATAATGAAATAGATACAACATAAATAAAAATATACAAAACCATACCAAGCTCCCTGGAAGATGTCACTGGCAGGCACTGGGAAAGCTCCAGACTAGACTCAGTGACAAATGGGAACTGGAACACACTGACCAGGATCAAAAGGCAGATGAGCCAACAGAGTCCTCCTCAGGTATCAGCCATTGCAGAAGCAATCCACTGGAGACAGACCAACCTAACCCCTTTGATCCCTCAGCTTTTATACTGAGCATGGCAGATGGGATGGAACACCCGATTGGTCAGTTTTGGGTCACCTCACCTGTCCACTCCTCCCCACAGGTGCGACCCCTCCATGGGGTAAACAACCAACTCAGCTGACTCCAGTTGCCACAGATACAAGTATAAGCAAGAGACTCTCTCACTGAACAGAAAGTTGGCTCTGCTCTACCCCACACCAGGACATAAGGTGTGAAATATTACTTTCCTAGACATATCTCCTGGTAATACTTAATACTAGTGCATGTACTTATGTAATGTTATTAGACTTATTAGTTAGTTACTTCTTGATCTCCCTAAATTCTGTTTGCCATTCAGGCCAGTTACTTCTATAAATATGTGCAATGGCATTTTTACCACAATAGATTATACTTTATATACTGAAATGTTATATGATTAGTTTGAAAAGGAATGCACTGACTGCTGTGTTTGCTATATATATGTGTTTATACCCAGGTATTACAGTATCAGTTCTTGATATTCAACCTTATTTCAGTAATGTCATTTATGTCGAGGTCTTCTCCATTGCTAGAGTTCACCTATTTCTGGTTTTAGTAACACTGTAAATTCAAAATCTACTTCCTCAAAAATGAGGTTATATACTCTTTCTCCATGACAGTTGTTTTCATGTCATATTTGAAAACTCAGCCCTCAGCTGCATCCAACAAAATGCTCAAAGAAACAAAAATACTATTTTTTAACAAAAAAAATCTGAAAACAAAAACATCACTTTTCTGTTGTATGAAAAAAATGCCTTATATATTCATTCCCTCTTCAATATTCTATTTAAATCAGGAGTAGTAGAAACTAAGTAGGGAAAACTAATGCTGTGTAAGAATCAGATCAAATAATGCATGTAATTCTATATAAAAGTAGTTTGTTTACATGTGCACACACAAATACACCTTAAATTCTTTGTCACCTCACTATGACCTATAAAATCAAAGGTGCAATGGTCAGTCTTTCTGAAATGTGAGATTTTATAGAAGGATAATGTAGTTATATATTATATAGCTTACTGTAAAGCCATGTAATAAAAATATTTATTGCGCTCCCTTAGGTGAGCTCATTATTATCTGTTCAATAGTTCAAGATATAACGTTTCAAATTCCGAAAAGCTTCTGATAGTAAATGTCAACTGGTTGTGACATTTTGGATCAGACGTATTTCTTACCATAGAATGGCAAACTGCTTCGACACAAATTTTAATTGAAAAAACCTGGCAAACAATTATATATATGGTATATTATAATAAGATAAAACTTATTAAACATATAATAAAAACATTATTATTATTTTCTTGGTTTAATATTATTACATGGAAAAACGTGTTAGATTTAATGCAAAATACTATTTTCATGCGTTTAAAAAAACCAACCCAACAACAACTTGCAGTTGTGACTGTTCATTCCAAATGTCATTCTGTAACTTTGCTAATATTAAAGAAACCTCAGTGCTTGTTGACATGAATTGCAGGATGGGAATTGATGTCGATGTCATCTTGTTATGCCAGCCCTGCATTTGTTCCTTATGCTTCTATTATCTATTAAAGAAGATTAGAAGTTGAATAGAAAATGATTCACAAGTAACATTGAGCTTCACAATTATGTTATTTGTTGAAGTACTTGAAACTTTGAAAAAGAACAAGTACCACCTATAAGAGATAAATGAGGTATTGAGCAGGTAGAGTGGATATTCTATCTATACTTTTCTGTACACAGTACTGAATTCTGACCACCTGAAAAAAAATTTCCTACGCCCAATGACTAAAAGGAAAACTTCGAAGCTTACTTAAAATCTTTTAACTTTTTTTTTAATTGTTACTTTAAATCTTCTTCTATTTTAATTTGTTTCTTTTTAATTACTCTTTGCTGGAGAATTACTAGAAAACAGAAGGAATTAAACAACTGAAGTTACTGATGTGGTTCTATCTTTTGTTTGTTATGATATCCTCCTATGAGAAGTATGAGTTTAATTCAGACTCTTTAACAAACAGATGTCTATTCTTTCCTCCCAAGTGGCCTTACTTAGTGACTTAGAGACACAGTAGTTATACAGTGTATATTCACAAAAATAATTTAATTAATGTTGTGTTCATAGGCACTATTTTTGCAAGTGGCCATTTCAATTTATTTTAACGTGCGAAATTTACAGAGTGTAATTTTGCAGATACAGAAATTATATGATGTGTGATTCAGCATGTCATTTCAGATCAGCTCATGGATTGGGATCCACTTTAGAAAGCAATGATGACTAAAAGCATAACTTCTGGCAGCCATCCATAGGAACATACCTGGGTTGGTTTTTGAACTTATGTGACAGAAGATGAGGCAAAAATAAAGCAATAACTGTTAGTGGTTTGAGGGTTAGGTGACATACAATAAAAGCACTAGTTCAGCATGTTCATTTTCTCTCAGATACTCAGTTCTTGTTTCCATTACATTCTGAGGAATGTACTGTTCAACTAAAGGCCTGTCTGCAGATCAGCATCACTTCTACGCTTCAAGCACTAATAATTTAAAACCTTACATCTTTGATATTGGTTCCCTGCTAAGTCTCTTCCCTTTCAATTATAATATTGACTTTTCTTTATAGTTTCTTGCAATACTTCATGTTATGTTATTGCCACGAGTGTTCATTCCTAAGAAGGTAAAAGGAACACTGCAATGCACTTTTCAACCTTTATACAGGTGATTGTAAGCCTCTGAAAAGGGACATTTTTTTCTTTCTTTTTCTCTTGAAAATAACAAAGGCAAAAGACGATCTGTCTCCCTCTCCTAGCTCCCAATTTTACCAAGTGTATTCAAAAGATGTATTTCTGTGTATTTGCTAAGTAGTCATCTTCACAGGCTAGTTATCCTCAAGGTGGATCATAGTAACTGAACCTGGTGGAAGCTCACCATGAATGATGAGCGCATGCTTAAGACAGGTCTTTGCAAACA
The DNA here is from genome assembly GCA_013396915.1 of Stercorarius parasiticus. NCBI lineage: Eukaryota > Metazoa > Chordata > Aves > Charadriiformes > Stercorariidae > Stercorarius > Stercorarius parasiticus. The sequence continues at coordinate 894,235 of VWZL01003286.1, forward strand.
TTGCAACTCTGACTATTTTGAGACCTTTTTTTTGGAAAAAAACCACCTTGATCTTCATTAACATTTGCAATCAACTAGCTCAATGCTATGCTCCTTCCCTCCCTCCTTTGCTCTCCCAGAAATAAATGTGAGCTCCTCTGCACTCGTGAACCAAAGGTTAATGGATGGCAGGTCAAAATGGAAATAGCAGGTGACTTACAAGTAAGGATTCCTTCAATGCTATTGAGAAGTTGAAACGTGAGATAATTACACTAAAACTAGTCTTTTATTTTATGCTTTCAGACATCATCAGGAATTCATTACCCATCAAGCAGACCTAATTTGAGTTTCAGGCACAACTGAATATCAACCAGAAAGAATCCGTCCTTGATGTTTCTCTTCAATTTTGTTACACCTGCTCTGAAGATATCAAGGGATGCACATTAATCTGCTTTTCACAGAACCAGATGTTACCTTTTGTAGCAAGTCATTACATTTCAAAGTGGGTATACCAAAAGTAAAATTATTTTGTCTTTTGACTTCAGATTCTTTCTTTCTTTTCTTTGCGGGGGGGTGTGGTTGATGTTGCTTTCTTCCTTCACCATCCAATTTTTAAAATAGCTTTTTTCTTTTTTTTCCTGTGTGATTTCACAAGTACCTACAACTGCACACACATATGAACCGGCAAATTTTGGAGTGGGCTAGATTGTAGCTTTACAATTTGTCTTGCTTAAAGAATGATATATGGCAGGGCAATAGGTTTTTCTCAATAGTGCAGTGTGTCTCATGGCATGGGATCTCTCCAGCTGCAGGAAGAAAACAGTTTCTTAACTTCAGCCATGGCTGAAGTTCCCTCCTTTTCCAACCTTTTTTGAAGCAAGGGTGTAGGAGCGGTATTTCTTTCATTTGAGAAAAAAAAAAATAAATATTTGGATAAAATTATGTTATCTACTCTGGTTTTGTGTCTGACTCACTTCACTATTTGAATATTACAAACCTGTTACCCATCAGTTTGTTTCCTTCTGTACAGAGGGTGCACATAAGCTATTTGTCTGTTAATGTGATGATTGCCTATCTTCGCTTGTACAGCTATGAAGATCACAAAATACTTCACATACTAGGCTATCCTATATATAGGATAGCATTGATACTTTAGCATTAATACTGTAACTATTTACATTAGCATTTCTGATTTTATGTGTTAGATCTAGAAACTCTAGAACATTCTTTTTGGAAGGCTGATTAGATGACTTTATCACTTAAATAGTTCAAAAATTCAAAGGATGTTTAAAAATCTTTCTGTTCTTGAGCTTATGTGTATTTACCCGCTAGCAGGAGTAGCTGTAGGTTTGTAAACCAGGGTGCATAGCATTGCCCCTTGAAAGGGGAGACAGAGGATGCAATGCAAGGGAGTGGAGGCATAGCATGATAATAGAAGGGGCAAAGGATGACATTGGATGACACGGGGAATATAAACAACTCACTAGCAGTCATTTAAAGAGATGGAATCTGGACAAAGTGGCCTCTAAGGGTAGCAGAAGGAACAAAGACCAATTGTCTAACACATAAGATATACCATACATAGTGACTTCAGCTGTAAACTGGACCGGAAGACCTTTGAAGAAAAAGCAAGGTGCAAAATTGTGTTAGGAAATGCACAAATAGTCCCAAGTGAATACTGGACTGAGGAAAAAGAAAATACCATCATCAATATCATACTCATCCTAGTGAAAAATTTAGGACGCTGACAACTTGATCCAAGTTGTCACCTTATCTTTCTTCTTGATGAGTACTGGTACTGTGTATCTGTATAGTAAGCATAACACCAAAGAAGAGGGATACACTAGGAAAGTTTTATGTAACAGTTCTTAATTCCATTAAGATTTGTTTTGCATTGATTGGATAATTTGGATTGTGAATAAGGTACCAGACTAATTGTAATAAATGTTGTCTTTTATTTAGATTTCTAAGATTTTTATTATGCTAACAAGTTCTTGAATTCCTGTAAAAGGTGCATGTCCCTTTTTCCCCATTACAAAATGTGAAGTGTAATTTAGCTGGCAGTCTCTAGGATGCATGCAGCCTACCAGAACAGTTCATAGAGACTCTACCCTGTTTCCTGCATCTCAGAGGTTACTTGACTAGGTGCTCCTACTCCTGGTCAGGAATTGTCGCTTTATTATGTGTGCAATGTTGAGTAACAGGAACTTGTGAATTTCTTAAGCATGGTGGGTGTGCCACCTGTCATTTGTCAGGGGATGTGCATACAACACATATGAGGTTAGCTTATAGACCATGTGTTCTACTCCATCTTAAATGTTGGGTCAGGTGATCTGGGGGTCAGCTGGATGGTTGGTTTTTTTTTTTGTCATTTACAGTTGCTGAGAGTGTTGGAAGCAATATGACAGTGTGTAAGCATGGAGGCAATCAGCAGGATCAGAAGGATCCCTTTTTTTTGTGTCTCGCAAGTTTTATAAATGTAGTCTTGATTTTTATAGATCTGTATGACAAATTTTATCATGATAAATTGGAAAGACTGTATAAAGATTGCAGTATCAGCTAGTACTCTGCCAAGACAAACATTGTCTGTTTACTTTGTGTCTCGCTGTTATTGCCTACCACACAGTGCCTTTTTATCACCTATTTAATGAACTGCAGAACTATCTTTCATTTGTGCCTGATATTCATCTTGGCACACAGTTTCTCAATGGGTATGTTAATAGAATTAATGCACAGCAATAAAAGAGAGTAGAATCCAGAAGCAGAATTAACAATCTAATTTACTTTCACCAAACAACTAGTGAGTGAACACATATGCCACTGAAACAAATGAGCACAACTGTAGTAGCTAAGTGACTAATGCACTGCAGTGGACATGAACCCCTGTTCTGAACACTGAAACGTGTATTAGTACACGTGTGCATCTCAATAGACTATCTAATGTTAAAATCTGAGATAGATTATTTAGCATATGTTTTTAATATTTAAATGACATGATTTTACAGGTAGCATCCAAATAGTCAATGTGAAATACAAATCTTCACTTAAGACATACACTTTTGTTTTATCACATACATTTCTGGTTAGAAGTAAAAATCCATAAAGAAAAATAATCTGACAGACAAAACACAGTGCTCTGTAATGCGTATATTGGACGTGAAACATATGGTCTGTAGTCAAGCAGAGAAAGCCTTATATAAGGTGAAAGCCCAGGACAGCAAATTGCAAAGACAGAATAGCACATCAGATGCGAACTACTTTTGAGGACCATTTTTGGAAAGCCATTTTATTTGTTTGCTTAATTTATTGAGAGTGTCCTTTATGACTTTCTGTGCTATGACCACTGCTCTTGGGTAACAGGGTTATATTACTCCTGCAGAAACTAAACAGCAGAAAAGTGCTTGTCCTCTTGTATCTCTGAGGTGAACAGATGAAGGTGAACATTACTTACGTATCTCTGTTCAGTAGGGATGCAGTAAAAAGGATGTGTGAGTTAAGAACTATTTCCTCAAAAGCAACTCTTGTTTTGGTTTGGATTTTTGTATTTTTTTTTTAAAAAAAAGACTTTCCTATGTGTACTAATCTAATTCAGTACTACCATTGTAATGTCTCAAAGCTGGAGAAGAACAGCAGCTAGCAGCAGTTTGGGGCCCTGCTCTAGTAGGTTTGGTCAGTCAGATGAAAACCTTCCATTATAAGCATCTCCTAAATGTGATATGTTACGTGAAAGATACTAAAGCTCCTGCGTTTCTTTCTGATACCAAATGCATTTTGTGTCTCCAAGAATTACACACAAAAGGAGTTAGATACTGTTTGTAAAACAAGCACTCCTGCTGGGTTTAATCACCACAAGCAAACGTCACTTTAAGTCTGCTACTTAGAGCACTTTGGCATCTTTTGTAATTGAGTGTATAAAAGCTTCTTTGATTTTTTTAAAATACGTTGGAGTTGTCTTCTTTATAAATGTTGGTACAACAATATTCCAACTGACCTTCATCCTTGATATTATTTTTATGTTGCACAGCTTCTCTTCTAACAGTTGAAAAAAAATGAAATCAGGCAATGAACTCAGATAATTAGTCACTTGCCTTTCATCTCTGGGGCTATAGTCAAATGTGCCTTTGACAGGAGTATCCTATTCTCTTCAGATCAGACAGCTGTAAGTCTACAGTGTAATACTTTCTGATGAACTTCATTTCTAGGCCAAAACAAAAAAAAAAAAACCCAAAACAAAAACCTCACGCTTTTTTTTTTCCCCTATGTGAGTAGTAACAATTTCCTGTTCTCCTACTGGATTAGAGGATAAAACCTTCTGCTTGTTCAGAGACAGATGGGTAGAAAATATGGCTTTATACCTGCCTTCATTTTACTTCACCTACACATACAGAACAAATCTGCATATAATGATATGTCAAATATCTTTTTCGTTTCATTTTGAATCAACTATAAACTGTTTTTAGTTATACCTCTAGAACTACATAATGAATTTCCTTACACTAATTTTAACAAGACAAAGGTATAATTAGATATTGAGTGTGGGAAGTACCCTCTCAGAAGTTCAGCAGCCTGCTCAATGGTGTTTTATGACAATTTAAAAGATCAAAGAGATATGTTGTAATACCAGGAGCACAACACAGTCATCTGAAGATGAACTATTACACAAGTTATAAATAATGGCTGAGTTCTTCCTGATACATGAATAAATACTAAACCTAATCTGTAAATAAGTTTTACTTCATTTAGACTTGCAAATAATATTTTCCCATAAATACATGCCCACATACTTGATTGATTTCAATGGAAATGTTCAGTGTATGCTCTTTTAAGAAGAATCTCACTCAATATATTAGAAGTAGCTTCCAGCTATTGTTTCCATGCTATGAATATTTTTTGAGCTGAAACCTGGTTAAATGTCCCCTTCAGAGATAGCAAGTGAATATTAGTCGTTTTAATAGAGCTGCAGGGATGTAAGTAAAAGGTTAAATACCTCATGTTAGGTTCTTTACAACTGTGTAGATTACTCTAATATATGTCATATAATTTAGATCCAGACAGCATTATTCCCTAAAACTCATGTAGGAAAATTTATACTTATTATATAGAGCAGCTACACTTAATTGTAAAGAATATTGTCTAGACAAGTGGTCTGTGCAGTTGGTGGGGAACTGGCTGACCAGCCGCACCCACAGGGTGGTGGTAAATAACTCCTTTTCAAACTGTCAGCCTGGCACAAGTGGGGTCCCCCAGGGATCAATATTGGGCCCAAAGTAGTTTAGTATCTTCATAATGATCTGGATGGTGGGATCAAGTGTACCCTGATGAAGTTTGCTGATGACACCAAACTGAGTGGGGAAGCAGACACTTTGGAAGGGAGAGCCACCCTGTGCAGAAAGACCTGGATAGGCTGGAAGAGTGGTCTAACAAGAACCTTATGAAGTTCAACAAGGACAAGTATTAAGGTCTTGCACCTGGGAAAACATAACCCAGGAGTGCAGCACAGACAGGGATCTACCTGACTGGGGAGCAGCTCTGTGGAATGGCTTCCACAGACCACAGGTCCTGCCAGAAAACCTGCTCCTGTGTGGGCTCCTCTACATGGGCCATAGCTTCCTTAGGGCACACCCACCTGCTCCGGCATGGGTCCTCCACATGCTGCAGTGTGGATATCTGCTCCGGTGTTGTGCTCTCCATGGGCTGCAGGGACAAACTGCTTCACCATGGTCCTCTCCACAGGCTGCAGGGGAACCCCTGCTCTGGTGCCTGAAGCACCTCCTCCCCCTCCTTCTTCATGGATTTCACCTGGATGTCTGCAGGGCTGTTAATCTCATTTTTTTCTCACTTCTCTCTCTCACAGCTGCTGCACAGTTCTTTTTACCGTTTCTTTAATACATTTTCACTGAGGTGTCCTGTGGTGGGGTCATTGGAGCCAGTTGGAACTGCCTGGAACTGGCTGTGTCTGGCACAGAGCAGGCCCAGCCCTTCCTTGTGGAGGCCAGTACTGCAGCCATCTTCCAATAAAAGATTTAAATTTAAATTTAACTCTCAATTTAAACCCAACACATCCTTATTCTGTTTTCTTCTTATTCTGGGATAACATATATGAAAGCAAAAGAAGACATAAAATTCTGTTAAAAGATGTTTTTGAAGCACTGAAACAATCATACACTGATTTTTTTATCTAGAGTACATTAGAGAGTAATTCAGATCCCTCTCTCTGAATGTATAAGAAGTCTGATAAATTGCAAAAAAATGGCATGTAAAGTATATTTTATAGGCACAACTACAGAGAAATATTCCCTTATTTTCATTAGAATCAGAATTATTTTCCAGTTTGTTTAGGCATATAATTTTTTGCTTCACTGATCCCAACTGAATGCTAAGAAATCATGTGTTGAAAGTCAAGCTCAGAGCGTCTTCAGAGAAAAGGAGTAAGTTGTTACCTAAAATTTAAAAAAGAAATTTCCTGCTGGAAACAGTTATTTAAATGCACAGATTCCCATACACTGGAGATAGGACTTGCCTATAGGCAAACCAAGTAGAATTTCATGACACAAGGAGTGCAAGCAACAAAAGGCAAGAGTAAATAACAAAAGCAAAGTGTTGTAAATCAGTTTATAAGGGACCAGGTCAAGTTTTAGCTATCAAAGTACCAGAGGGTTCAGCTATTGGCTTTACTCTTAGGGCAGAATAACAACATGATTTGCTTAGATTATGATGGTAGGCTTGGACCACCATGCTATATTCCTGATTCTTAAACATGATGCTTATATATTGCTAACACAATAACCTATTTGTTTAACAATGATTTTTTAAAATAAGAGAAATCAATAATGTAATCCTTTTAGCAAAGGGTCTATATAGTTCCAGTGATGTTACACACACCTCATAACTTGAAATTCATGACAATGTGTTACTATAAAGACCTTGATAAAAACCTCACAAATATTCAGAGAAGCTGGAAACAGCAGTAGAAGTGGAGTACCACTGACACATTCTTGGCAGACAACAAGCAGTGATATTATAGGAACTCAGAAGCTGGACCATTTTTTCATGACAGAACTATTTCCTAATGTTGGCACACAGTATAGGCATACAGAACATGAAGCAACTATCTTCGGTTGGCTTACAGAGGCTTCCAAAACAAAGCTTTCTTGAAGTTACCAGCCCTTTTTAATTTGCTAATACTTTGCCAGTAAAGACAATGTTCCCTAAAGACAGAATGTGGAGAAGGATCAAGAAGTCAGCAATTATATTTTGTTGATCTTAGAAGAAGTACTGAATCCTTTCTCTCCTTTCTGGGTCTTGAAAAAGGTGGAATTATTAGTGATACACTCATAAAATCCATGTATGATGAAGTCATCTGAAGTTATAGCCAGTCTTTCATGTGTCATTTGACAAGAAAGTGAATTCAGTTAGGATCGAAGATGCAACTAGATGTTACATCCTTCCATAAGGTAGTCCAAGTTTAATCTTACAGTACACTCATCTTTCAGCTGAATTTACTGCATTTCGTTTTCTAGACATTGGATTTTGTTGTACTATTGACACAAATAAAAGAAAGTTCAAATTTATTTTATCCATCTACATTGCTTAATCTGCCTTTCAGCTACTACTTTGTTAAGCTACATAGAATTAGTTCCTTGAGCCTCAACTTTTAAATAATTGTCGTGATCCTTCTATTTATTGACAAGAATATTGACATTATTCTTGAACTGAGGATGTCAGAAACAGTCACAGAGCTCCAGTGGCCATGTCACTTGCACTGAAAAAGAAGACACAATTTATTCTTAGTTCTAGGTTGTTAAGCAAAGGTATGTTAATGTAAGAATATATTTTAAATGTCTATATTATTTTTTAAAAAACATTTCCTGTGTTTTTCCATATAACATTAAATAGCAGTGCATGGCTGCATGAGAGATGCATTCATTCAGTGAAAAATGCATGCTGGCTAAATATTTTAGAATTTATTTAATGTATATGGTGATACTGTGTCATGCATTTTTACAGTCCAAATAAAATTTTCAACATGACCTTTAGTCACCAAGCCTGTTATATCATTAAAATAAAAATATGAAACAAAAATGTAAAAGCAATTTAACAAGGTCCATTTTCTATCCTCCATACTTTTATTATGTTCCCTTCTTTTAAGACTGAATAAAAATCTCTTTATGTTTACAAACTTTTCCTTTCTCTATTATTTCTACAAATAATAGCTATGCCAGGTAATAAAACATACTACATAGTGACACATTCGATATGTTCTATTTAATTTTCCAAAAATTCGCCCTGTATTTTGCAAAGCAAAAGTCTGGGTGATTTGGATTTATATGGAAAGATTAAACAGTTAAGAGATATGAGTTGTTTGTTTCAAATTTAAGAAAAGCAAGACAGGTTGCAGGTGTGTTTCAGTTAAAGCAAAAGGAAATCTTTGAAATTGCGCAAGATAATAAAACTAGAAAACATAGGAACAGTCTTAGGAAATAAGACACAGAAGCTCTGTTGCATCCAGGTAACATAATAAGATGTTGAGAATTGTCATTTGATTAAATGCATAGCAATAGTAATAGAGGGAGATAATTCAAATCTCTTTCCTTGTCTCTTTTTGTCCCTCCTGCCTACCTACTTGATGAGCACAAAGAGCTTCTGATATCATTATTCATACTCAAAAACAAGTAAGATGAAGTCACCAGTATTCACTTGTGGAACAAAGTAGTACTCAAAATGTATGATCAAATATCCCTAGAAAATATATTCTAAGGACCCTTTTCGTCAGTGGGCTAACATTTACTATAATGTATTGGAGTTTCATTTTGTGTCAACAAGTGTCATTTCAATGATTTATATGTAAAATATAAAGCAAGATAATAATTTTATCTTATAATTTAAAAAGAATTGTAATAGTTGATAATTGTAGCACAGAAACTGCTGCTGAGTACCTAGTAAGCTAATGCCATGTGAAAGCCACTCCATAATGATAGATTAGCACAATGTCATTAATAGAAGTCATTTCTAGGTTGTTGATTCATGTGACTTCTGAAGTTTTACTTAGGTCTCTAAACTTTTTATCATTTTTGCAGTCCACAAAATTGGTTAGATTGTTCAGAGTTTATTATATGTAACGTTAACAGAAAATTGGGTTATTTTCGAAATTACTTTCAATACAAAGGAAGGCTTTGTATTGAATTAGCTAGAAATTCCAAATGGATATTCTTACCCAAAAATTTTGTTGCAAATACATTGGAGAACTCAGTCAAAATAAGTATTGTTAAATACAGTCTGTATTTTGACTGACATGATATTTTAAGAGGAAAAAAAATTCCCCTCAAATTATTAACTTCAGCGTAAGGTTTTTTTTTCTGCCATCAAAAAATTGCATCTTTACAGGAAATCAGAATTTTCTTAAAACCTTTCCTTGGGGGGGCTACCTATATTGACTAGCATTTTTGATACCCGATTTTAAATGCTACCCAAATATTGATTTTTAATGAATAATCATTAAGCATTCTTAAAAATTCAGGTGTGCCTTAAAGCATGCTAAGGCAATGAACACAAAAAACCCACTGGTCGCTTTTGTAAAGCTATGTCTGTATTCTTAATTGGAATATCTGTTTCTCCCCTTTTTGTTCTTTTCACTGTGTTTTTCTATCTCGCATTTGACTTTCATTCACAATTTTCCAATGCAGAAAAGAAACACAGTAATATATCAGTTGAATCTGGGATAAATTGGTATGGGAAGCTTCATCTAACGTGATTATAAACATACAATTTTAAAATTTCAAGTGTTCACGTAAGTAACATAGTAAGATTTTGAGAGTCATGAAAGCAGATTATCTCTGTCATACTTCCTCAAACTAGATATCATTTTTTTATTGCAGACACCATAAAGTAATACCATGAAAAAAATCTTGTCTTGCATTAAAGAATGCCTTCAAGCATAAGTTGAGACATTGTTAGGTCCCGGGATCACCACAATCAGTCACATTGTGTTCCCTTTTAACTGAAGGTGTTCTCACTTAAGACACACAGTACCACTTGCTCATGGTCTATCTCTCTCTCTTACATTTGTGTGTGCATACATATGTGTACATTTATGTGTACCTATACACGCATATAGACATAGACGTTCAAGCAAACAAAATCAAATTTGGGATTAAATATAAGACATTCAGGTCCTATGCCTAAGACCAAACTTACCCATCTGTATTTAAGCTAAGGTAAAATTTTTAACCATGATGAAGATTCTCCTTGTGATAACTAGATTATAAAGCAAAGTATTAAGAAAGGTAGCAAGCAACACATGAGAACATGGTATCTGGATACATTTACCTTTACTACTGCTAGACATGAAAACTAATAATTGCAAGTAACAGTGTGGGTTTTTATGCTGTCTATTGATATAAATGATATCAATATAAATATCCCAAAATTCTTCACCTGCATTTCATTGAGATAGCTGGTGAAGAAATTCCATGAGCTAAACTGAAGAGGTACTGCTTTCTGCCTTGCTTTGCCTTCTTTTCAGCTTGTCTTACTGAGTGGGTGGAATTAATGAACAGCATGAGCATGATGACTGAAAGCAGATAAGTAGCTGTGAAAGAGAGATCACATGACACAAGAAATCTTAACTCACCACTAGTTGAAAAGAATAAAACATAGCTTATAATCCCTGTTTTTTTTTCAGCACAGTAGTGCTTCTATTTTGATACAGTTCTGGCTGTCAAAAAAATGATCTGACTGGGATCAAAACTCAAAAGCATGGTGTACCAGCACTTCAGAGATCAGAGCCACAGTCAGTGGGATTTTGCTACCAGCTATTAGAGATGGTAAAATGGAGAGAAGCAAAGAAGTGAAAGCTGATCTTTCTCACACTGAAATCAATAAGAGATTTGCCACTGACTTCAAAAGAAGCAGCACGGCAAAATACACAGCCAAGGAGAGAACACTCAGAAGAGTATCTAGAAAGAAGAGGAAAGAAAAGAATAAAGCAAGACATGTAGGGAGAGAGAAAAAATGGTTTGAGAAAAAGTTAAAATGCAACAGGTTAGAAAATAGGTAAAAAAAGAATTAGAAAAGCTTTCACAGATTCTTCAAGTACCTCCTTACCATGTTTCAAATGCTATTTTCATGTCAGAAAAACAGTTTCTTAAATCTGATTTCATATTTGTAGAACATTCCTTCAGTAAATTTTTCTTGACTACTTGCTTGGCCTGGACTCTAGACAAGATGTTCTAGGGACTTAAAGGTTACTTCACCTCCTCCACAGATCCCTAATGAGCATTGCCTTTTTAAAATACTGTATAAAATAGAGTGAAAAGGAAGCTACATTAGTTCTACCTGGAAAACCCTAGAAGTAGCAGTGAACAGCCCGTTCCTAAAAACAATTAAAGAAGTGACTTTAGGTGTACACTCACATGCATGCACACATATGAATGATATCAATCCTTACGTATTTGCTCATGATTTTATTAGATTTAAATTCCAGATAAATAGAAGAGAGAACTCTTTGTATGTATGCTGAGGTCAGTCTGCAACCACATTTAACACAAAGAGAACTTGTAGAAATTTTGAGAGATCTTGGGCTGTTTCCCCAGTGCTCTCAGGCTGGAGACTTGATAGCAGTCTTGGTCTTCTCTCAATCAGTGTATCCTCTTCCCTGGTCTTACTTACATGTCTTTCAACTTGATTTGTGTTATGAAGTAATAGTAAAAACAAGAAAAAATGAAATAAAAATCTGGATCTGTTTTGGAAAAATAATTTCACCCACTTTAAATCTTCAAACTATTAGGATTCTAACTTGAGTTTATTGTTTAGATTACTCTATACATTCAATGGAGAAGGGAGGTTTCCTCCAGAGACAGATTTGATGCATCTGTTTTAGGACGGAAAGGAAAGGAAAATCTTTTCTTTAGATTTTTTTCACCGAGGTGCTCCTCCTCTTAGGAAGATTCTTAATCCTCGTTGACAATCTAGGGATCCTTAATGACCCATCTAGAATGAATAAATGACTTCTAAGATTAGAGTGAGGTGACTGACTCCTTCATGATATTTATGAATGCTCATTGTATATTAAAATTACATATAATTCTAGGAAGTCCAGTTAAAGATTACATCACTACAAATAAAGACAACATTTCAAACTTGAGCACATTGATGTATTAATGATATGTGTTTAAAAATCTGCTTATTTATTATTGCAAAACTGTAAGGAATAATCATACAATATAATATGAAATATACATACAAATGACATATTGAAGTGTTTCTAAATGGAGAAAGCTATTTATCCTTAATAACTGGGTTACATTAGTAAATGAAAATAAGATTAATAAATGTCTGTTTCTGAGTCCTTGTGCATCACCTAAACAACCTCAGCATTCAACAAGGACAGTATTCCATTAAAAAAATACATATATGGATATGTATGTGTTGTTTTGTTTGTGTGTGTGTATTATTTGCTTTCCTTTGTGCATTATTTATTATCTAAAAAGTAAGATAAGTTGGCTCTGAAGGAACTCAACATAGTGTCAAAACACCAAGTAACAAATCAATGGTTGTTTAGATGACTGTGCTTTCCAGAGGAAAATATATTTCAGTTTGGGGCCCTAAATTCATTATGTGCATACTGAGTGAAAACCACTATCTCCATCATTAATGTGTTTATAAAAGGCTCTTGTTGTCAACTCCAAAGAGTCAGTTTCTTGCTTGCTATTTTATGTTTTCTTTGATGTATTGTCTAACAGTAAAAGCTAATGCACACGGCAGCTTTCAAAGACTTTGAATTGATTTTAAAATTTAAGTAAATTTTTAAACAGGAACAAGCTTAACTGCATTATTAATTTTTATGAATTATTGCAATACCGCAGTGAGAAATTTAGATTAGTTTAATAAAAATTAAATTTAAAAAAGTCTTCATGATTCATAGTGTCCAAGAATGGATTTTAATGATTTAGTTTTTTCCGCAGTGGTGATCTGCATCTGAACTTTTCAAGCCTTCTTGAGTTCTTGTTTTTCTTTTATTTTTATTCTGTGAAAGTTTCTTCAGAAAGGACAAAAGGAGAAGAAACGATTCTAACCAATTTTTAAGCCACACATTACACAAACAAGTAAACAAACCCAGGTCCATTTCTCAGCAGATTTTAGAGTACCATAAACCTATTTTATTGTTCCTCTCTAACAGTATGACACAGAAGTATCACGAGAGAAATTTTCCCTCTATAGAAATTTTATTGCCAAAAATTATGCGTTAGCCCCTCAGGAATACCAAATTGTCTTTAAAGTCATAATTAAATATGAATTATAATATAAAACCACCAATATAAATAAATTTCTTAATTTATTTTCATACATCAGGGTGTTACTCTGCTTCATATTTCTCTCTATCTATCTCCCTAATCACAATGCGAACAAAAGTACAGCTTTTTTGAGTGATATTAAGGTAATCAAAGCCCATAAGAGCAGAGGTTGTCTCCTCTATACAGGACAGAGAGCAATAAATAGAACTGGGAGTAACTAGGATAGTTCTGTTTCCCTAAGGTATTGCAGGGCAGGTACTATTTCTTTTGAAGCATGGTAGCTCCTTTCCAATTACCTTTCACAGACTTTGTATCTTGGGGTAGTCATTTAACACTCGTCACTGCTAACTAAAATAATTTTATTCTCCTACTTACCCTGTTCAAATTGCTGTATCTTTTTTCTGGATGAGAAGTAGATGAAATGTAGGCTCATTCTTTAGCGAATGATTAAACAAACATGTAACGTTGAGTATATATTGCTCATGAAGTTACTGAACTTATTTATAGACTTACTCGTATTTTTTTCTTGTTTAATTCAACTTATAGTCCAAATGCTGATTGGCATGAAATTGCGATGTTGTTAGTTGGGACTTCTGATTACTAGGGTAATAAAAAAGTAAAATAAGTTTTTTATTACTCTAATTGTCAGAAGAATAACATTACCAGACTGTCATTACAAGTAATTTTCTCTTTGGGGGCAACATTATCAAAGAGAACTTTGTTTTCCCTGGAAATATATTTAAAAGATATGTATTTATTTTAGGGGAGGAATTTTTTTTTTTTAATTTTGTTTAATTCACTTGAAATACCTGTCCCCTCAGCTACAATAATAATAATAATAATAATAATAATAATAATAATAATAACAACAACCTATTTCACCTTAATGAGATTACGTTAGGGATGCATTTAGCTATACACTAGTGACCAACAATGTTTAGAATGGTCTTACACAGCTGTTAGGTAGAATCCATTAAATAACTCTAATCATAATTTCTCACGTAACAGAGTATATATTTGCTCAAATGAATTTTGGGTTGACATAAAGCTTCTCTGCCCTGTGGCTTATCTCTTGATATATTGAAGGGGGTTTTTTTCTGTTTGTTAGGTACAATGTTGTCATAAAGCTTTCCTGAAAAACTCTTGATCTCTATTTGCTTGAGTTTTGACTTTGTTTTATTTCTTTCTTCTCTCTGTGAATAACAAACCAGAATTAAAATTGTTATTATTTTGACAATCCTTTGATTGATCAATTGAATAAGAATTATGAGAGCAGCATATAAAGCCTAAAACAAGCAAGAGAGTGTGATTCTTAGGGAAAAAAGGTGTCAGTTGCAAACAGAATACAGAAGCAAAGAATTCAACACATGGAAGTGTGACTTCTGAAAATGTGGGTTTTCCAGACAAAATTCTGGTAGTCTTAGGGAGGTAGTAGCAACAAGACATGGGAAAAAAGTAAGAGAAAAATGAAAGGGGAAAAGAAGGATTTTTTTATTCAGCTTCACTGGAGGAAAAGAAGAAGAAAATACTGATAGAGTGATGCCAGTAACAACATCAATAATACTAAAAAACATCAATAATACTATAGCTTCTGTTAAATTTACTCCGTGACTATTGGATGAAACAATACAGAGGTATCATTTTTAGCAAAAACAAAGAAATAGAAGGAGAGGTATATGCTTCATATGTAGTGCAGGTGGTATAAAAAAATTCCCCATTAAGAAATGAGATGGTAGCTGGGGATGTGATTCCTGTTTAAAGGAGAACCAGTGAGAAAAACAAAACAAAACCTGAATAGCAAAGGTAAATGAGCTGTCCAATGAGTCATATCTATGCTATGTGCTGATGAAACAAGTAAAAATTCAAGCTGAAAGAGCTCAGTAATTAAGACAGTAGTTGATCCAAGAATGTGGGAGTTGCAGACAGCAACAGGGAAAGCATTAAGTCAGAAAAATAACATAAACCTTCTGGGCAATGGAGGAAAGGTTGTGAAAACTAAAACCACTTCAAATCTCAATGACTCTATGGGCCCTGGACATTTTGTAAGTAATGTACAAGGCTGTAGACTTTGCCAGGGGAAGAGCTGATATATATTAACCTCTGCCAGATGGTGTGGAACTTTTATTAACCCCTAGCAAAGGCATTGTGCACAGCTGAGGGAGGAGAGGGGTAACCTTTTAACCTACCAGAACTTATTTGTAGCTTTCCTCAATAGTTCAGGATGAACCAAAATGTGACTGCTGTTCTAAAAACTGAAAAAGATGTTCTCAGTTTTTCATCTCTCATATTGACAATTATATTATAAAATCACCCACCGGTTCTATTTCAAATCCGTGATGGAGTGAGCTGTGATGGACTCCCAGCAACACTGATCATCAGCAGTGTAGACTGGAGAAGCAGCTGTGAAAATAATATACTGTAAAACTACTTACTATGATGCTGTAGAAAAATGTAAACTGTTACTGAGCATCATCTTCATACAAGTTGAAAGAGTTTATGGTAGCTGATAAGCAAAATCACCACTGCTTCTGAACTGCTCAACAGTGCAAGACTTGGATTGGATTGCATTGTAATACTAGACTGTCCACTACATGAAGACAGCATGGTGTGTCTACTGATTTTATGGAACATGAAGACAGTTCAATGAGGTAACGATCTAGAAGACAAGCTAAAGTTACAAAAACATATCTGCTTGCAGTTGTGAACTGAATTCCATTAGCCCAGGTGGAACCATTGAAGATGGAAGAAGTAAGCCTGCAAAAAAGATTGCACACATGAAGGTTTCCCCTGAAAGTAGCACAGGGTGAATGAATAGCCGAATAGTGGAGAGAAAGCCTTCCAGTAAAGTGAATACCTGCTTTGATTGAAAAACTGCTTAACAGGACACTGAAGGAAGTCAAAGCCTATTAGTTGTGACTGAGGACATACTGACCAGTTTATTCAGGGAAGGGTGTTCACTGTGATGTCAATAATGATTTTAGTTGCATTTGGATAAATGTCCTTTCCCTTCCTAGTAGTAGTTTTCCAAAGGAAAGAGGCAGTTGGATCCTGAGTGAAAAGATGAGAAATGCTATTCAACCACTGAATTTCAGTTATTCTTTAAAATATGCATACTTTCTATGTTTTGTTTTGGTTTGGTTTTACAAATAATTCAAGTATGCTGTCTTCTAAGAGAAATTGTAGTAATTTTCACTTGAAATAAGGAGTCATTCTGCAAAGTTACAAAAAATTGAATAGTGCCATCTTTTATTAGAATTACCTGGCACATCTAATTTCAAGACCAGTTCCTAGAAAAGAGGCAGTGTTCTTGTGACAGATACAGTTTATGTGGTAGAGTATTTCCCTGTGGTTTGGAAGCAGGAGGATATACCTGACAAAGCCCTAACAAGGATCAGCTAAGAACGGACAAAAGGCCATGAAAACCTAAGATCATACAAAAAACTTCCTGCCACAGTTTGTGTTACACCCACGCAGTGGTGGTCATTTCAATTGAAAGATGAAGTTGGGGTCTTTGGCCAATGGGAAGGTTACATGACTATATGTGAGCACAGGTCAGATTCTAATTGGGTATAAGTGGGGTTCTACGAGAGAGCCATTTTGAGTTGGTCTCCCCCAGAGCAGTGGGTCTGTGGTGGGGAGTAGCTTGCCCCATGGGTTGGGATGCCTTCCATGGTTTATCTTCTTCAATACAGATCAAGAGACCTCATCTTATATAGGTGAGTGATTATGTGCATTTTAGGTCATCGACCATAAACCTTAAGAATTCTTAAGTCAGCAGTGTAGTATTAACTCCTGAGCGACATCCTGAACCTCTGAATTGTTAATGTTTGTTGGAGTCTCCAAGCAGTTTCGGTTAGAGCAAAACTTAGATTTTGTTACCATCTTGTAAAAATAAATCCTGGTTTTAATTTGTTAGTCAGTCTGGCTTGGTTTGTGAGGTTCCGCGACACCTGGAACATCTAATTACAAGACCAGTTCCTAGAAAACAGGCAGTGTTCTCGTGACAGATACAGTTTGTGTGGTAGCGTATTTCCCTGTGGTTCGGAAGCAGGAGAATATATAATTAACAAAAAGAGAAAGCATGAATCCATGTTAGAAGCTGACCATATGTTGAAAAACTGACTTTCTCCCTCTGCTAGCATTTGCTACATAGTGATAAACAATGTAAATTAAACGGCTTCCATACATAAATGTTTTCCTAATTTTAAGCACCCATAGTGATACCTTGAAATTGAGTCCATAGTTGAAATTGAAAGTATACTGTGTTAATTTGATGATGTAAAAGGATACTTACCACTAAATCTGCAGCTTCAGATTCTTGATGTCCTGAACTGTCTTCCAAGATAAACGTTCAAACTATTTAATTAGTATAGCACTGCTCCTCTTTACACCCTTTTGTAGTATACTTGTATACAACATAAAGTATAGTATAGTAGACTTCCATAGTATTATAGAAGGATGTTCACTAACAGTTGTCAGTCATTCAAATGACACAGTGATAACTATTGCAGAAAAGTCCATGAAAAGTTGGTTCTCTGTTCAGGTTTTGATTTGATACTGTGCAGTAAATGAGGCCTAAGATCACACACGTGAGAAAATGATGTTTTAGATGAAAATCCACAGATCTGTATTAAAAGGGCATATTCAATTTGTATCACTGTACAGGGTCTGGGTGAGATGGAATTAACTTTTTTCTTAGCAGCCTGCATGGTACTGTGCTTTGGATTTGTGAATAAAACAGTGCTGATAAGACACCAGTGTTTTGGCTACGGCTGAACAATTCTTGCACAGTGTCGAGGCTTTCTCTTTTTCCAGCTCTGCCCCCGCAACAAGTAGGCTGGGGGTAGGCAAGAAGTAGGGAAGGGACAAAACCAGGACAGCTGACCCAAATTGTCCAAATGAGGAGGAAGGAAGCATATTCATGGTTATGGTATTCATATTCCTAAGGAACTGTCATGCATGGTGAGGCCTTTCTTCCCAGGAAGTGACGGGACATCTACGTGCAAGTGGGAAGTAGGGAATAAATTCCTTATTTTGCTTTACTAGGGCATACAGTTTTTGCTTCACCTGTTAAACTGCCTTTATATTAATCCATGGGTCTTCTCTATAATTTCAGCCCATCTCATGGCAGTGAGCAAGCAGCCATGTGGTTCCTTGCCTGCTGGCCAGGGTCAACCTACTATAATCACTCAGTCTATACAACTAACAGAAAATTTTCTTATGGAAAAAGTAGTGGGCACTTGTGTAGTTAAAAGTTGTATTGCAATAAATCTTGATAAAAGCAAATAAAGTCAAACTTTTCAGGGAAATACCCTGACACTTCCCTTGAAATTTCCAAAGTGTTATAAACGTCTTAGGTATAGATTGAACAGGAAATAGGAAAAAAATTCATCCTAGGATGCTCATGTATCGAAAAGAGGCTATAAAAGTTTTATAGAAACTTTTAGATACAGACTTCTAAAATAAAATTAGCTTTCAGTTTTAAATCAAAATAAAAAACACCCAACTATCATGTTAGGAATACCTTCTACATTTATACAGCTGGTCACAGCTGGTCTGCCTTGTGTCTGATTTTTTTCCTGTTCTTCAAATAACCGTGACAGAAACTATGCCTTGTTCCATTTAAGAACAATAAAGGTCTAAATATAGTAACATCTGTGTAGAAGTTTTCTTGTTTGTTTTGGTTTAGGTTGGGTTTTGGTTTGGGGATTTTTTTTTTCCAGGTTTCTCAATGGTTTTATTTAATTATAAGAAAATAAAGCAAGACGTGGTCAAAGGAGTTTTCTAGCTCTTTTATCTACACTTCCTCTTTCAGATTGAATTTATTGAACTTCAACTTTCTCTTTCTTTTTTTAAGTGGAAAATTCATTTTTAAGCTGAATTTGCTAAAAATATATTTTTTAATGGCTTCAATACTCAATCTGATAAAAATAACCAAAATACTTTTCTGTTATGCCATCTGGATACATAATAGAGCAGGAAAATCTGCTCAGGAGAAATGAATTACATCAATGAATTACACAGTAAAAAAAATCTACAGGTTTTGTAGCTGAAAAGTCATACTATCTGCAACATTTCAAATGAGATAATGCAGTCATCCCTCTTTCTGACTAATGTTCAGATTATATGATTGCAATAGGTGATATCCAAAGGGTTTGAAGTTTCAGTTTGTTCAGATAACAACTCTGAATAATCCTTCAAGTCACCAAAAAGTGGCAGTAAATATTGCAAACATAGGCTTGTAAATATTTTATTTTTTTTTTTTTACTGGCAGGGTAGGAATAACTTAAAGGTAAACTTTCTCACTGTAATTTCAGTCCTTAAGTTTTCAACAGGTAGAGCACCAAAAAAAAGGCAGCTAAAATTACAATGAGTAGATTGAAAACAATAAAAAGTTACAAATCTATTTCAGAGATAAAATTTCTATTTCCGTTAAATTAGCTATTTCATCAGGGATATTTGAAATCTGAAACCACTTGAAATCTGTAAGATATGACTGGATATCTTTCAGAAGGATAGGCTATACTACAATGAAAATGTATGAAATTGAATCCCATGGTAAAAATCTGTGAATAGTTTTTTACAGAAATTAAACATAAAGTATCGCAATGACAACTTCTGAACTTAGAAATTGTGAAACTACTATCAGATCAAAGGAAATTTCAGCAGATTTTCTTTTGTCTTTCTATGCCTTGTGAAAAGGAATTTAATATCATAGAAGCACCATTAAAATACAGATTTAAATATTTCTTGACTCATATTAACAAATTGAGATGGGTTGGTTTTTTGGGCACTCCCTAAAATTGTCACCTCTCCCCAAAACCACAAATATTTACTTGGTTAACCACATCCTATTTTTTCAAATTATTTCTATTAAAAACAAAATAGAAATAAAGCAAGAACAGGAACCTAGTAAATTTGTACAGTGTATCAGATGATGTAGTCTATACCCATAGTACACCAAACCAATAAAACAGAATTTTGAACAATTTCAAAGTAGCAAGAATTTTGTCCTCACCATACTACTAAACACAGTGTTAAGTATGAATCCATTGACATATTTCACATTCAACACTTGCAGTAATGTGCATTAGTGTAGTGAGGGGAAAAGCCTTGTGGACTAACGAAATGTCATTGTGACATTGTGGAACAGTGAATAAACAAGATTTGATTTAAATTCTAAATGAGATATAAGAAAAATGAAAAAGTTTTACAAGAATAAATGTTTTTGTAAAAAAACTTTTGTTAGTAAGTGCAACTGAAAGACTTACCCATTTTGAATGTAAAGTTTTCCTTAAAAAAAGAAAAGAAAAGAAAAGAAAGAGAATCAGCTCCACAGTTTGAATTTTAAGACCCCTGAACAAGGCAGCTAGTTTAAAGACCATAAGGGAGACAAATCAACAGTTTCTTTTCACCCTGGCAGTCATGGATATTAACTATCAAGAGGAAAAAAAAAATCAATAAAGTTGAATAAAGAAAGCCCATCAATTGTTATGTGTATATACAGATGACAGCAGAAAATATAGATCAGAATATATAAGAGCCTAAACTACAATGGATGATGAAAATAATGCTTATGATCTGTTTCATCAGAGTTGAAGAAAGAAATACCAGAGTTAAACTGTTAAAAATGGAGAATCCTAAGTACGTGAAAAATATTAAGTCTGTTAGCTTAACAGGATTGCTTATTTAATACAGTTTAAATCTTTCTTCGTAGAACCCAACAACTCTTTTATTGAATTTTAGGGTTCTGAATCTGAATCTGTATGTATTGAAGCAGTATCTAATTTCCTTAATGCAAAAAAACCCAACCCCCAACAATAACCCAAAATCACTGTTCTATTTTTATGGAAGTAAGAAAGAGAGAACAGGGATGCAAATAAGAACAAGAAGGGAGAGAGGGAAGCAGGAAGGGAGGAAAGGAAGGAATTCAGGTGGGGCAGAAGGAAAGGAATGCAAAATGAGGAAAGATAATGAAGAGAATGTGCTGAAGAACAGAGGAACTGAAAGTCCAAATACACTTAAGAATGTAGAGAAGAAACGAATACATTTAGCTGTATCTGAAAGTTTTTAATGTAAATTGTCCTTATGAAGTTAAACCAAGGAGTTACAAAACTTTTACACATATATTTGAGAATTACCACAAAAAATAAGAAATATATGATGAGGAATTTTCAGCGTATCCAGAAAAAGTTAGTGAAGAGTTTTAAAAATATCCAGAAAATGCAATGACTGGAGAAAGAATCTAGCGATCTGGGGAGATTAGCTGAGCTCACTATGAAGGACTGGAGCAGGACTGGGAACTGAAAATGCTTGGACAGAGTCAGCACCGGACTTGCAATTACTTTACTGAAAAGTAACTCCTCACAAATCAGTAAGCAATAGAAGATTTATACTAGTGCTTGTGCACCATGAAAAAAATACCTTTACAGTGTACACATGAAAGAGAATCGAAAAATATGTCTGAAATAAGGACTGAATCAGAGACCTACAGTGTAACAATGGAGTGCTTTCCCTTCACACACTTTTTCCAAAATAAATAGCAGTTGATACAAGTCCATGTGAAACCTACTTTTTGCCAAATGAATGATATAAAAACTGTAATGATCTGATATTTTGTGAGCATTTTGAAGAAGATCGTGTACGGTGAGAATGCCAGCAATACCATTAATTCAGGGAAGTTAAAATTAATTCAGGGAGTTAAAAATGATTATCCCTTGGATATATTATAAAGGAAAGGGAGAAAAAACAAAAGCAGTAGAGACGGTGAGCGAAAAGAGCACAGCAAAAGCTAAAAATCCCCAGTTGCACATTCTTAGGAAATTGTTCTCTCTCAAAGTCGATGCTAAAGCAGGAACTTGGTAAAGTATGTGAAACTGCAATATTCAGGAGCAGGAAAGAAGATACAGTGAAAAAAGGTGAGATACAGTCTCCAGTTCATTCCAGCAGGCAAGAGAAAATAGAAAGGGAACACCGTCTCCCCAAACTAAATGAATAAATAAACCAGAAAATATCACACCTCCATAGGGACAGACGTCTAAATGTTGCTATGCTTTTTGGATAAGTTGGACTCTGCAAAGTGTACTAGAAGACGAGGTTCACACCTCAAATATTTTTTAAAGAAATGTTAATCACAACGACACAGCTGGGTGTATTGGCTCCAAGCCATTGTAATTACATCAGTATAGAATTATGTCTGACTGACTGAGTGTCTATTGTTTTCACTAAACATTTTACACCCAGCTAATTTAGTGGGCATAAATCTAAGCAGTTTCAGGGAATTACTGGGTTTGGTATATAACCATCATCATTGAGCATATTAGTGGAAAGTAGTTCAAAATGTTTAAAAAATGTTATCTTAAGCTGCTGAAGGAAGACAAGCACTTTTAAGCCACTCAGTTTCAATTGATTTTTTTATTATGCAGAGGTGTATAATACGTAATATTGATCACATAAATGCAAAATGAAAGGGCAATCTTGATTCTGAATGATCACTAAACAACTCAGAGAGGAAATTGCTTGGACAGAATAAGCTTTGCAAGGGTGTACGATGAAGATTTCATTGTGTCTTTTTTGTACAGGTAGGTATGTAAAAATGACTAGTTTCAGATCTTAAATGTTTTGGTGATCTAAGAGAAGTCATTTGTAAAACAGATTATTATCTTTCCTACACTGAAATCCTCCCAGGCTTGTTTAAATTTTCTCCTGGAATACTGCCTTATAAAGTTCATGATCAAATCAAAGCACATGGCTTTGGCAATTATATTGCATTAGGTAGGAATGAGACACTATAAGCTTACACTACTTAAACAATGTTATGTGTAGCTCCTATCAAATTTAAAAAGATATTTTTATCCAGTAAAGTATGACATTATGAAGAATGCATGCTCGATTACCTCTCTGAAATGCCTGTACACCAGCGCACGCAACATGGGGAATCGAGAGGGAGAACTAGAGATCTGTGTGTGGTCTCAGGGCCGTGATCTCATTGAAATTACAGCGACATGGTGAGATAGCCCGCATGACTGGAATGCTGTCATGGTTGGCTACGTACTTTTTAGGAAAGACAGGCCAGCGGGGTGAGATAGTGGAGATATGTGAGAGAGCAACTGGAATGTATCGAGCTCTGCCTAGGGGTGGATGAAAAATGAGTCAAGAGCTTATGGGTAAAAATTAAGGGGCAGGCTAATATGGGAGACGCTGTTGTGGGTATTTACTACAGACCACCTGATCAGGAAGAGGAAGTCGATGAGGTCTTCCACAGACAGCTGGAAATAGCCTTACGATCACAGGCCCTGGTTCTCATGGGGGAATTTGACTACCCTGGTATTTGCTGTAAAGGCAACACAGCCAGGTACACACAGCCCAGGAGGTTTCTGCAGAACACTGATGATAACTTTTTGACACAGGTGGTAGAGGAACCAATGAGGAGAGGTGCGCTGCTGGACCTTTGCTCATATTTCATATGCTTTCTTCAGCAGCTTAAGATATTGGACAAAGAAGTACTTCTGTATAGCACTTCCAGTACTTTTTTACCTTTTCTCTGAACCATAGTTGCCAAAATGGGGTACAGGTCACAGAACTATGACTTATAATTTAGGTTATATGTTAGTATAAACAGCCCTCTGAAGTTCTCTTATGTTTTCTAAATGAATAACTGGGGAAAAAAATTATAAAAGCATTGGTGTAATTTGCCAAAGGTCACTGGCAAAGCTGGGAGCAGAACATAATTTTCACACATTGCAAAGTAATCTTTAGTGATATCAACATATTTCCTTCTATCACATGGTAATACTAACAAGTTTTATTTACTACATTAGCATGTACAAAACCAAGTTGTAATAATATTTGCATGTACAAAGCTTCTTAAGTAATCCATGAGAGTCCATTTAATTAGCTACTAAATTACCATCGGAAGACTCAAGTAATTATCAGTTTTACAATGTTTCTGGGGAAAACTCTCATCTGATTCTCAGCTGATGTAACCGACTTGATTGCACTGACTTCACTGGAGTTAACACTAATGACACCAGAGACATTCTCAGGTCTCAGGTTATGAAAACATTTAAGTAACTGCTTAATTTTAAGCAAATGAATAACCCTTTTGACTTCGTTATATCACATCCCTATAGGACTTGGAAGTTGTTGTAATGGATATTAATGTCTTCTTGCACTCTGCAATCAGAAAAAGTGAACTTCGTCAATAATTTTAAAGGATGTTATAAGTGACTGGTCTGGCTTGGTGCTTGCTGGAAAACATACATGCAATCTCACACTTGTCTCACAGGCACCCCACACTTGTGGATCCCCCCTGAATACCAGCAAGGCCCTTCTTCCCTTCTGATACCCCTGCTGGGATCCAGGGTCTCCTACAAGCAAACCTAGCTTGAGGTTTGCTAATGAATGCACATGCACGCCTGCTTTGGGGAAGATATAGACACTCTTCCCCCCAGCAGCCAGCACCAGGCACACTGGCTGTTGCTTGCAGTCCCACTCCAGCCATCAGCGCTGAGCCCTTCACTCACCTCACTCTCACCAGGTTCTCACAGTACATGGGTTATGGGGCTCACACTGTTCATTCTCAGTCCAATGGCTGGAGATTTTAAGACCCTCACTCACTGCAGTAGCTTGCACAGAGACCCCACTTGCTCAATTAGTGTGACTGACCAGCCTTGTTTGTTATCATTGCCTCCTCATTGTGTTCAGTTTAGCTGTCTGGTCAGGTTCGTACCCCTGTTTGTTTGCCTTCACCCTTTTCCTTATCATCCCACTTAAAGTCCTTGATCAAATGCTCTTAAGACAGAAGGCAGTCTCTCCTTCCACATGCTTTTGCAACAAACCTAATGAAGAGAGATAAAATCGCATTTTATACGAATTCTTCAAAAAGTTAAATTGACAGTTGCAGTACGTTGTCATCAAAATTAGGTGTTTAAATTACTCTTCTGGAAAATTGTATTTGTTTTTTGGACTCCGTAAACTTCTACAGATTACATATATGAAACAGAATGAAAATTTATATCTGATTATAGGGTCTATCAGCAAACAGCTGAATAAAAAAAAAGCACCTCTAAAACACTTCTAAAAAAACTGATGGGGAGCCACAGCTATAAAAAACTTTTTCTGAAGAGGGGAATCCACTGATTATTGCTTACTGATGAAAAGGAATAAGTGCTAGATTTCATAGATCATAGAATGATTTGGATTGGAAGGGACCTTCAAGATCACCTAGTTCCAACCCCCCTGCCATAGGCAGGGACACCTCCCACTAGACCAAGTTGCTCAAAGCCCCATCCAGCCTGGTCTTGAACACTTCAAGTGGTGGGTCCTTAACAATTTCTCTGGGCAACCTGTTCCAGTGCCTCACCACCCTCATCATAAAAAATTTCTTCTCAATAACTAATCTAAATCTCCCCTCTTTCAGTTTAAAACTGTTGCCCCTTGTCCTATCACTACACTCCCTCATAAAGAGTCCCTCCCCATCTCTCCTGTAGGCCTCCTTTAGGTACTGGAAGGCTGCTATAAGGTCTGCCCAAAGCCTTCTCTTCTCCAGGCTAAATAACCCCAACTTTCTCTGCCTGTCTTCATAGGAGAGGTGCTCCAGCCCTCTCATCATCTTTGTGGCCCTCCCCTGGACCTGCTCCAACAGGTCCATGTCTTTCTTATGCTGGGGAACCCAGAACTGATCACAGTACTCCACGTGGGGTCTCACAAGAGATGAATAGAGGGGGAGAATCACCCCCCTCAGCCTTCTGGCCACAGTTCTTTTGATGCAGCCCAGGAAGCAGTCAGCTTTCTGGGCTGCAAACGTATATTGCCAACTCATATTCAGTTTTTCAGTAAAGTGGTCACAACTTTGCTATAATAAGTAAATATTCAAAGATCTGGACACTCAAGTAGCAATGAATTTAAGTCTGCAGTATGTAAAAGAGGATGAAAAAATGTAAGAATTAGTTAAGATTTAAATCAGCCTAAGAAAAACAACATTTTTTTATATTATTTTTAAGTATGAGCAGTTGGAATTGTTACTGTGATGGACTCCTTCAGGAATTTTTCTCTACAGGAATAAATTTTTTCGTGAATCACAACTGCTATAGCTAATAAGAATTTTATTTCACTAAAAGAAGTAAAAGAGAGATGCAATGTGTACACCATGCGTAGTTATTGTATGTAAAAATTAGAGAAAGAAAAATAGAAAGAAAAAGGAACAGTGCAAACAGATGTTAGAGTCCTCACACAAAAAGCAAAGGATGTGTTGATAACGATGAAGAAGCTGGTACCGGTAACCAGGGAGATAGTAAAGAGGGTAATTGTGCAGCACTGAGCCCAAGCAGGAAATGAGTAAGTAACAAACAAAATGTTTCTAATGTAATGCAAGAGCTCAAGCAATAAAATGGAAGAATTTGAACTACTTGTTTGCTGAAACTTTTATCCAATGCAACGTTAAAAAAAAAAAATGCAGCAGAACTATACAGCCCCAACACTTAACTGCTGCAGAAATAGCCCTGGAAATGAGCAGAGGGCCTATGGGGAAATGGAAAAGAGGTTGCCAAAACTTTCAACAATTTCATCAAGTATGTAAATCACTTAATTTAATTCTGAGATTACACTTTATAACTTGTTGCACGCTGAATTTTTACGAACTATTAAATTTACCTAAAGCAGAAGCCCTAAATGTAGACATTCTTAGGATCATGTGTAAATTTAAGGATTATGTAGAATTTTAATCCTGTATATACTCAGTTATCTCTGTATACCTTAAGGGTTTGATGTTACAGTGACATCATTTAAACGGTAGGAGGTAAAACTACAAGAAACATAAACACAAACATTAAAACATCTAAATGTCTTGAAAGCACTCATTTGAAACATTCAATACATCAATATCTGAAGCATTTTTCCCTATGGTATGCAATTATAAGCATCAGCTTGGGTGTTACTTTTACTCCAGATTCAAGGTTTTGACAGAGGTGAATGCCATCAGTCATGACAACTAGCTATAGTTTGTGCATATAATTATTTTCACAGAAGAAGTGATTTTCATGGTCACTACTTCAAATGTTACAGGGTCAATGTCTATTTCTGATAGAATGGATGAAAAGCCAGCTGTGACGTAATGGCTTAGTTTACATGAATAGTTTGAGTTTCATCAATAAAATGAAAATAATCTAGTATGCACATGGCCTAAATCTTTGCACATGTATCATGTTTCAGGACTAATACTATAGAGGACAAATATTATAAGTCAAAGAATCTTTCCTCAGAAAGGTTGCAGTATTACATTTTATTTATTAATATGTTTTTAATCAGGAATGTTAACTGTTAGTATAAAAGCATTTTTATCCATGATAAACACATGCAGAAATTAATCAGACAAAATTAAAGCAAATTGTTTTTTAATCTGACAGACTCATATTTTTGAACTAAGAACTCTTCTTTGTTAATAAAATGAACATAAAATGAATTCATAAAATGAATTTAAATTTTTTTTAGGCTAATGCATAAGTCGTCTTTTGTCTGAGCTGCTTGGCTGAAGAACAGAAGTTTGGATTAGTTTCCTTAATTTACATTAATTTTCTTCAATAGAATTTCCAGTGAAAGAGAAGGTTGAAGATTAATGCCAGAATTTGAAACTAGAAGTACATAAATGTTTTCCATTTCCCATTAACAACAACAGGTTGTTTCTGGATCTCTGCATATATAAGAATAAGTAATATTATTGCTTTCTAAGATAGCAAGACTTAGAAATATAATTTGAGAAAATAAATAGCAGAAACACTTCCTCATCCCAGAGTATAAATTGTTCACTATTCTTAGAAACGCACCAAGCATCTGTGGTTTAATTTTTAGTTAATCTCAATACATTATGGATGACAATGCTAGATAAATAGTTTGGTTAAGAAATCCAGAAGAAAATGCCTTGAGAATTAGCTGCATGGCTCACAAATCTGTTCATGAGTTGTTGGGGTTTTTTATCTGTTTGTTTTTTAATCTACCTTTGTTATATATTTATGCATATTTTAAAACCAGAAACTAATACAAATAAGAAATTCAATATACAAGATACTCTCTTTGTTCCTTTCTACAGTTCTCAGATAATGTGTAGGATCTGTTCCATTTTCTATCAGCTTCTCAGTTCTTTGCTATCATGAAAAATTAATGCTGGTGGAATGATAAGGAGCTCACTTTGTCTTTCTTGTTGCCATAATCCTTTTAAGAATATTGGGATAGATGAAATCTCTTAGAACTTCATTGATAGAAGCTGTTTTTTGCTCAACATAAGGTGGTTCAATCAATTATTTATAACTTTTGCTCATATACTTCCACCTGGCTCATGACACTACAGAAGTTTATCTGTATCATTAAACAGAAAGAAATCTTGAAGGAAATAATGAACTCTTGTTTTGTTATTAAATTTTGCTAAACTATAATTACAGTTATATTTTGCAGATTGTGTCTCTTTGTAGTAAGGTTGGGGCTGGGTTATTTTTTGGTTTGTTTTCTTTTTTTCATTTATAGCTAACATATTGTAAATCAGCATTACCCTTACAGCATGCACATACTAACTCTTACATAATTTTTACCTGTATGGAATTTCTGTATGGAATTTATAGGTTTATCCCTACAGCTCCCAGGGGTTAATACTTTATTTTATTTCATTTCCAGCAGAATGCCTTACACAACAAATATAGTAATTACAAAGAGGGCAACAATATCAGGAAGGTTTCTGAAGGAGTAAAAGCTCCCTAACTCCAGATTAATCTCCAAAGCAGTCAAAAAGAAGAAGGAATAACCTTCTTAAAGTCCAAAAATCCATGTGATTGCTGAAATTTGAATTTGAATATCTCAAGAGGTTTCTGAAAATATTTTTTTGTCTTATCATTATTTCCTTCTGCTGACACGTGTAATAGGGATATGAGTTCTTTTTGGACTGGTTCTAATTTCAAAAGGTTCATGGCAGGAATAATGATGCTATAAATATCATAGACTCACAGGATCACAGGAAAATTCAAATTGGAAGGAATCTCGTGAGTTCATCTAAATGCGGTGTCCTGTTCAAAACAAGGCCAGCTCTGAGTTCAGACCAGCTTGCTAAGGGCTTGATCTGGTTGATTAAGGTCTTGAAAAGCCCCAAGGATGAAGACTGAACAACCTCTCCAGGCAGCTTGTTCCACTGGTTCCAAGGGTTTCCTCACTACAATCAGATCCTCCTTGTTTCAATTTATGTCCATTGCCTCTCATCCACTGGCTTTGCACCACTCAAAGCAGGCACGCTCTATCTCCTTGATGACCTACCTGCAAGTGCTGGGGCGGGGGGAGGGGTATCTGTGGCCTGCTGTTACATCCCTCAAAGCCCTCACTTGGCAAGGCTGAATAAGCCCACGTCTCTCAGCATCTCCTTACAGGGCAAGTGCTCCTGGCCAGCTTGGAGGCCCTCCGCTGGGCTTGCTTCAGTCTATTGATGTCTTTCTTGAATAGAAGGGCCCAAAACCAGACACAGTGCTGTAGATGTGGTAAAATGTGTGCCAGGTAAAAGGGTGCAGCCATTCTCCTTGACCTCTTGGCCATGCTTAATACAGCCCTGGTTGCATGCTGGCTCATGCCCAGCTTGCTATCTACTAACACTGTCAGGTTCTTCTCAGCAGATCTGTTCCCCAGCCAGTCAGGCCCCAGCCTGTCATTGCAGGGGAATCTTCCTTCCCAGAAGCAGGACTTGGAATTTGCCTTGATTGAATTTCATAAGGTTCCTGGCAGCCCATTCCTCCAGACTGTCTAGGTCCCCTGGGATAGCAGTTGTTACCTCAATCATATTGACTGATTACTCAGTTTGGAGTCATCTGCAAATTTGATAAGCAAGCTCCTCTTCCAGGCCATTAAGAAATGCATTAAACAGAGCAGGTCCCAGGATAGACCCCTAGAGTACTTCACTTGCTACTGGTCCCAAGGTAGACTATGACCTTTTATTCACTACCTTTTGAGCCCAGTCTTCCAAGGAGTTCTGTACCTCGTCTAGTCATCGTCCATCTAGACTACAAAATCCTAACATGGATATAAGAGGACTGAAGTTACTGTTAAGACTGTCATGGGAAGAGGGTGAGATGAAGATGTTTTAAATCAGTGACTAGACTTCAAATGAGGTTCTCTCAGGTGATTTTTTTTGTTAGAGAAAAATGAAGAATATAGAACTGGTATATTGATATCATCCAATTAAAAAGTGTACAGTTAACAGTACTTTAAAATCACATTCCCCTTAAAAACATTCCATTGACTTCCACAGCAGTAAAGATAAGGTACATGTACAAATTAAAAGTTCTGGTTTTGGTAAGATGGATCTTTATACTGGGTCTTAAAATGGGAATACTTCTGAGATGAGATTGTTCATACCTCCAAGAGCCTTCAAGATACTGAACATTATGGCCTCCACCAAACAAAGCACTTAATCACGTAATTTTCTATTTATTTCAGTCCTGCAATTTGGATGCTTGAATTTAAGCTTTAGTACTTTTTTGGACTTGGGTCAAACTGTTCAGCAGCATGCAGGAATGATCCTGCATTAAACTTATTAAGGAGAAAAACTTAGTATGATCTTGTCCATAAATTATAAAGTTAAGCAAACGGTGTTTTCTGTGCAGGAGACATGAAACAGGCAGATCAGTAAAGAAAATGCACTGCAAAAGGTTCCAAGAACATTATATGTAAATACACAATTAACCTCTTGTTACTTGTAAAGATTTTTATTAAAGAAGAAATACTATTCCATAGGCTTTAACTTCTCCAGTTTCATTGATATTACTACGTTAACCCTTCCTTTCCCTGAGGTTTTTTATCTCACTCTAAAAGACACAAGAATATATGCTAATGAAAACTCTGTTGCAATTGAGCACCATTAAGTAAAAGCTTATACAAATTAAAATTGAAGACTTCAAATAATTCAGGTATATGATTTCTATTTATCTGACATATATATGTGTGTTTACTTAATATAATATTGAAGCAGAACAATAACAATAGTTTTCCCCACTAACATGCAATACAGATAAAATGAAAATATATGGTCATAACATAACCTGCATTGAGACAGAATTGCAAGAAGAAGGAAGACCAAAACTGTAGCATATGATTCCAGCTATACGAATTTATCAAATACTCTAATTTCTTTGTATTTATAAAATACAAGTACACAACTTGTACTTGTAGAAGTACTGGCATCAAGAAGGAGCCACATTTAAATTCCAATGTCAAGATAAAAAACCACGTAATAAATATTAAAAGTTTAGTAGTTTCTGTGCTTAGCTTTTCTTTGGGGCTTCCTAATGATGGTGTCTTCTTGGGCCTGCAGATAAGGAGAAGCTGTATGCGAGAGGCCTTCCTTAAGAGCTGAGTAAAGTAAGCACAAGACCCCTGTCTGATGATTAGTTGAGCCCTAAAACACAGGTGTCAATAAGAGAGGATGCTAGTAAAAATTCAGTTCTTTAGTGTGACCCTATAAGTTTAGCATCCCAACTTTATATGCTATAACTAAAGAAGAAAAAGGCAATCAGGCTTTTATTCCAGAAGTACATAGAAAAGATCAGGTCTTTTCTGTGTATTGATGATTAGTGCAAAGATACTGAAAACAGTAAGACCAAGCAAGCTCCATCCTTGACGTATCATTCCATCAAGTGATGCCGAGTTCTACAGAGACATCAGAGCTCAGATACATGGTCTTTCCAGCTATTGCTGAATTTTACCAAATGGATGTTTCAGCTCATTCAGAGTTTATTTCAGAGATCTTTCACCACCCAATTACTTGTCATAGCACTGAAAGGGGCTTCCCGCAAGCAATTTTTGCAAATAAACTATGAACTCTAAACTAGGAACTGTGAGACATACACTTCCTAAAAAACAATTACTGGGGAGGACAACAGGATGAAAATAGAATAATGCTGAAAGTAATGTATTTTTATTAGAAGAAATAAAATACGTCTGGATTAAATATGGAAGATGTTAGTATTTAGGCTGCAGGCACATTCTGCTACATGTGTTCCTCATTAGGAGCAGCAAGCAATTTAGAAATTACATGTGTATGTATAGATGTGTGTATATATATCTATAGGTGTGTGTGTGTGTATATATGTATATATATGTATATACACATGACCTAGTTGTCATTACGGAAACCTGGTGGGGTTAAATCCCATGACTGGAGTGCAGCTATCAATGGCTACCGGCTGTTCAGAAGGGACAGGCAAGAAAGCAGGTGTTGCTCTCTACATCAAGAAAAGGATAGAGTGTGAAGAGCTGTCTCTGAAGGATTGCCATGAGCAGGTTGAAAGCCTATGTGTAAGAATAAGAGACCAAGGCAACAAAGGGAACCTTGTGGTTGGTGTCTACTACAGGCTGCCAGATCAAGGAGAGTCTGTTGATGAAGCCTTCTTATTCCAGCTACAGGAGGCGTGCACTCGCAAGCTCTCATCCTGCTGGGGGACTTCACCCACCCCAGCATCTGCTGGAAAGTAGCACGGTGAGCTGTACACAATCCAGGAGACTCCTGGAGTGCATTGAAGATAACTTCTTAATCCAGGTAATAGACAGTCCTACCAGAGGGGATGTGATACTGGACCTGTTGGTCACCAACCATTTTATGATTCTGTGATTCTATATGTGTGTGTGTATATACATATATAAAAATGCTGCTCCCATACAAATTGAAATTTTTGGAGTCATTTACGACATTTGTAATATTTTAAATAAAACAAAAAAGCCCAAACATTAAAACAGATCCAATTTCTTTATTGTCTTTAAATAAAAATCTAGCCAATATTAATACGTAATTCACAGAAAAAAAAATTAATAATGGAAATGGGCGCTTTTCAACTTAAGACAGTATATATGTGCTCTGACTAAAATACTAAGGGAAAATCCATGTTTATGTTGTCTTCAAAGGAGATCTATTACAGAAGAATAAGCCTCCAAATTCTCTAAATAACTTAAGCAGAACTGTGAAAACAAGAGAAAAAAAAGAATGTATCATCCCAAAAATTTCATTAAATCGTACTGATTTTATTTGCCCCTTAAATCAGAAATTATCAAATGCTATCCAGAAGCAACAAAGTCAAGCTTTCTTCCTGATCTATCAGTTCAAAAGGACAAGAAAGCTTAAGGAGGTGTTCAGTAGACACCAGAGTATTAAAGACGCAGAAATTGTTCATACAGTTCAGAAAGTTTTTTCCCCACTGTTTGTCATTTATTTCCCCCAGTCCTAAGCAATTTAGAATTTTCAAACTAGTGTTTTCAAATGGAAAAAAATATTTCCTAGACTGATCTGACCAACATACTCTACTGTATTTAAATTCCAGACCTGATTCTCCAAATTATATTATGAATACTTGCATTCATCTTCCTGATGCATTTGACTTCAAAGGGACTAAACATGAAATTTAAAGTGAAATTAACCAATTGCAATAATATTTGCAGAATTAGGCCCTTAGAGAACATATTATTCAGGCTAGAAGTGCATAGAACACTAAAGAGATGACAATGTAAATAATAGTATTCCTTTGTGATATATTTTGAAAAAAATGAAAATGTGAGTTCTTTCAGGCTAGAAGGTACTCTGAGGTGAACTTCATCTGTTGAAACTCTTCTTTCCTCTTTGCATAGAATATTCAAGTTGTCAAAAGGAAACACTTTGAATTCTCAGAGGATCATGTAATCAGTGGTTGTGTTTCAACAGAAGAGATTAACAGCTCACTGGTTTCCAATAAAACACCTTGATGGACAGAAGACAGCTAGACAATGAGAAATGTAATTGATTTTGTACACATAGAAAATTTAACCAGATTTTTTCCATCTTTTGAGTAAATACCTCTTGGTTTAGGGAGAGATGAAGTATCGCCTTCATCTCCCATCTCCCTTCCTGTTGAACTTGGCCTTTTTTTCCTTTGATCTTATATAAAGTTTTCGTGTTGATACCAGAACAAATGTGGGTTTTGTGTTTGTTTTTTGGTTTTTTTTTTAATTTTTGCAGGTTTTTAACATCTTCTACTTTTTCCACTTGATACTTTATTTTTTTTTAATATGTATGTTATTGCCATCCAACGTACGGTTCATATATTATTTTATTAATTTTACTGCTTCATGTATTAGCTGAAATAGTTTCTAACTAAGTTGCATGAGCTGGCCGTCAGGGGGCAGTAGGAGAGCATACAGCTCCTTAACTCACTCTACCCAGAATATAACGTCACCTGTGTGGCCATCCTACTTTCAGATCCCCTTAAGTGTCTTATGCTTGAAGCTACAAATCAATCTTGTAAGCATTGAGACTGTGCACAGATCCCTGAAGGTAGGTTTTCAGAGACGCAGTCAATGCCTACTTCAGCAGCTTGGATTTACAGTAAATTTAAGCCTAAAGGCATCCAATGCAGAAGTAAACAGAAGAGCGTAAGCCAATAACCCACTAGAACAATAACACTAATACAATTTCTACTCTTTTCTAGATAGCAATATGTGTTAGAAAACAGGTTCTAGATTTTACCTCATTTCTTATTTGTACTCTTCTGAATATTCTTTTTGCTTTTATGTCTTTCAAATTCTAATCAAATATCCTCAAATGCATTAATTTGAACTTCAATACACTCAGGTAACACTGGTGAAATTTTTGAGATCTAGAATAACAAAATAAAGCACAGTTATCCCATAAGATGTTCTGTTGACTGTAACAGGTGCTTGTTATTATGTCTTCACTCAGAAACATTACCTGAATTTTGTATGCAGTTTTAACAATTAAATCCTTTCTCACTAAGAGTGATAGATCCATTTTATACAGAAAAAATACACTTCTTTCCTGTGAAAGTCAAACTTTCCTTCCAAATATATTACTTAGAGTGAGTCTATATATATTCTTCAGTATCCTCTTTTCTTGTGCTCTCCTCTGCATATGTTTTTATACCCCTTTTTTGGATCATGATATTCAGTGTAAGAAGTACTTATTCCTGTGAGTTACAACAGGTAATCTGAGCTGTTGCCTCTTATTAAAAGACAAAATCTATAAGCAATATGTCACTCATATTTAGGTGACTGTTTGAAGTTTAGATATCCATAATCATTTATCGCATCATAAAGTTTGTCTAAGGATAAGATTTTAAACAGTGTTTAAGAGAGTTAGAAATAAAAACCCCAGTGAAAGTAAAAAAATCAAATAAATACATTTTTAGATTTAGAAGCCTCTCAACAGTATGAGGGACAATCTCATGGTCTAACTTAGACCCCTTTAGCTGTACAGATTAAACAAATTGAGGGAACATGAGTTAAGACCCTAACTTTCTTACACAGACACTCAAGTAAAGCATCAGAGTACAAAGATCTTGGGGAAGTTGGTAGGAGGGGAATTACAGAGCCTCTAAATATGAACCTAACGTAAATACCTTTCCATATGCCAACAGTTCTGTGTATGAAATTTCCAAAACAAAGCACCCTGGATTGCATTAGATTTTCTGTTGTCCTTCATTTATAAAATTGAGTTAAAAAGTAAAAGTAATCCATTTTCATTTGTCCTTCATAAGTTACTCAACTTCCCATAATATTTTTTTTTCTATTACTTTGGCTCTGTAACCTCTTAGAGTATGTAAATTTTACCTTACCATTAATCATTTTTGTCACCTTTGCATGAATCTCATTAATCTTTGGTACATCTTTACTGAGATGAAGCAACTGAACTGAATATGACATCATCTGAGTATTTTTTAAAGCATTATATTTTCTATATATGTTTGTATTTCTATTGATCTTATTCATTTTATATTGCTTTAAGAGACTTCTTCAGAATAGTTTGTTGTTTTGTGGTAAGAAAAATGTTTACTTTTCCGGTTCTTCTGAATTTGCTTGAATAAAGAAATAAAGAGCTTTCCTTTAAGTAACCTTTACTGACAGCCAACAAAAAACTTATTGATATATGATACACTTCAACATCCATAAACCCATACTATACATAATACATGATACTGAATAGTAATTTTTGTGGTGTAATGTAATTCAACACAGCACTATATGAGGTATTGTAGAACCACACAAAGTGCTGTAATTTCAAATGAAACATTTTCTTTTTCTGAAAGAGTTTAGCAGTTAAGAATTGATGCAGTCAAAAGAAATAGATAACAGAACCAAATTGTTAAACAGTTATATTCTGTTCAAACTTTTAAAGTGAAGGCAGCAATAGGTTCTTCTTCATGACTGTAGATTTCTTTTCTGTTAATATGAAAATCAACATCATCCAAAGAACAATTTTTTCATGACATGGAAGAAACATCTTAGATCAATTTTTACAATAATTAATACATTTCAATTTATTAGAGTAAAATTTGCTTCCACATTGACCTCAGTGCCCCAAAAAGCATTTAAGTCACTCTGAGAGTGAACCACCTTTCAATTTATGTCCAGCTGATCAATTTTTAACAATTATAGTGTTTTCCATTAAGTAGTAGAGCAATAGACGTCTAAGATCTTTGCATCTTTTTATTCCTGTAATATTGAAAAAATACATGCAGCACAATTTCTACTTTTTGATATTTACTCTTGTATATGACACTCTTCCTTGAGTCCTTCTGTTTTCTTCATGAATCTTATATTCTTTTTTGTCATCTAAGTAATTTTATTTTTTTCCTATCTTCCTTTCCCAAACCAGGGAGGCCAAGCTTATGAGTGTCATAATTTGTTGTTCTGTGTTTCCAAAGGAACAGAGTCAGTCTTATTTCAGTGTTACCATTAATCACCTTCTTCATTTACAGATTCGAACATCTTTCTTTTCAGGTTCATTTGAAATGGATAATAATCTGAAGTCTGGACAAGTTTTATCTCATTTTTGTTCAACATGTCTTTAAACTCATAAATTCTGCACATTATGAGTCTACTTGTGTGGGATTTTACATGTAAAGAAGTGTCCAGATATTCTTAAAGACACTAATCAAAGGGTGTATTGGGTTTGCATGGCAAGGTTTTGGTAGCAGGGGGGCTACAGGGGTGGCTTCTGTGAAAAGCTGCTAGAAGCTTCCCCCATGTCCAATAGAGCCAATGCCAGCCCGCTCCAAGACAGACTTACCGCTAACAAGGCCGAGCCCCTCAGTGACAGTGGCAGCGCCTCTGTGATAACATATTTAAGAAGGGTAAAAGCTTGCTGCGCAACAACAACTCAGCCAGAGAGAGGAGTGACAACCTGTGAGAGAAACAACTCTGCAGAGGTTAAGGTCAGTGAAGAAGGAGGGGGAGGAGCAACAGAGATTCCCCTGCAGCCCACACTGGAGCAGGTTTGCTGGCAGGACTTGTGACCTCGTGGGAGACCCACATTGGAGCAGTCTGTTCCTGATGGACTGCATCCCATGGAAGGGACCCACATTGGAACAATTCGTGAAGAACTGCAGCCCATGGGAAGGACTCACGTTGGAGAAGTTCATGGAGGACCGTCTCCCATGGGAGGGACCCCACGCTGGACCAGAGGAAGAGTATGAGGAGTCCTTCTACTGAAGAGGAAAGAGCAGCAGAAAAAACGTGTAATGAACTGATCACAACCCCCACTCCCTGTCCCTCTGTGCCGCTCAGAGGGAAGGAAGTAGAGAAATTGGGAGTAAAGTTAAACCTGGGAAGAAGGGAGGGTGGGGGAAAAGTGTTTTAAGATTTAGGTTTTATTTCTATTTATCCTATTTTGGTTTGACTGACAACTAAATTAATTTTCCCCAAGTCAAGTCTGTTTTGCCTGTGACAGCAATTAGTGAGTGACCTCTTCCTGCCCTTATCTCAAACCATGAGCCTTTCGTTATATTTTCTCTCTTCTGTCCAGCTGAGGAGGCAAGTGATACAGCAGCTTTGGTGGACACCTGGTGTTCAACCAGGGTTAACCCACCACAAAAGGTTTGCAGTTATTTTGCATTAGAAATATTCTTTTATTGTATTTAGGTCCTCCCTCATCTATATTCAACTAACTAGGCAAAAAAATTATGCTAGACATACGTGTCTATGCCTGTGGTTGATTTTCCCAGGATTTGTCTTGTGTCCAGATTAAATACATATTGTATGTCTATTAAGTACCTAAATTAATAAAACTCTTCATCCTGTCAGCTTTTCTACTGTTACTATTTTATGTTCTGCTGCCTCCAAGATGTAACAGGATCTTAGCTGGTTGTTTTCCATTACTTGTCAATAAATTTTTTGGATAATTTTCTGTTTTGGAAAACTCCACAAAATCAGGATGTTCAGGTTCTGACAATTTATTTTAAGGGCATCTGTGCTGGTAAATCCAGCCTTATGCAGGGTTGTATAAAGGCATATGGCTGATATCAAAGATGCTGTTACTGTTCAACTGCCATGGCCTCAAACCTTGGCATCAAACCACAAACAGTTTTTTCTTTCATTAATAATACATTATTGCTGTTGTTATTAATATTATTAATTTATTCCACAATAATAATAATCTAACACAATGAATGTTAGATTTCCTTTTGCAGCATGAGATTTCCTTTCCCTAGCAGGCAGTTACTTTAGAATTGCTGTTAATATCAGTGATAAGCTGGACATGTAGCCAATGGTGGCATTACTCCCATTGTGCAACAGCTCCTCTCTTTTATCATAAGATGTATGTAATATGTTAGTATCATACATGAGGTTGAACATATTATACAATTGCATACACATATATACAGTTCTGCAGCTGGAAAGTGAGGAGCATTAACAGTAGAGTGGAAGGAAATAAGAAAAAAAGACTACTTTGGCTTTTGTAGTTTAACATGACTAATGATTTCAACTCCTATGACACATTTCAAACACACACAATGGCAATGAACTAAGGTTGCATGTAGATGACTATTAAAACTTAACCCGGTAGGGATACCTATGGCTAAAGGAAAACCTTGTTTCAATTTTTTTTTAATGTTTTCATTGATTATACTTATATATTTCCCAATCATACAAATCTGTTACAAATCTCACTGTACCTGTGCCTCTTTACTAATTTTATATTTCATGTTTCCAAGAAGTTCATACTTAATAATTTAACATATTTGTATCTTATTTACAGCATTTCCAAATGCCTATACACTTCTCCAAACCAATCCAGCTGGGGTAAGAACACAGTCGAATGTGCTCTGTGCTTTTTATTCTGATGTATATGGTTCTTTAACTTCACCTAGTCTTTTAAATTCTAAGAATAATATGGGTGTATGTCCAATTAAAAAACACGTTTTCAAACCAGAAGTTTGTTGGTGTTTTTTGTTTTGTTTTGCTTTGGTTTGGTTTTCTCCCTGTAAATAAAACCCACCCTGATAGATGGAGAATTTTTGTCTCCATGCATACTGGAAAACACAGGAACTATGGAAAAGGCAGGCAAAGTCTGGTTTTTATTTATTCAGATTTTCAGATTACAGTCTAAATTGCAAAAGGAAAGTAAATAGAAAACAGTAACAAATATTTTACATAACACTGTACCATTTATCTGGTGATTGAAGAGTTCACACTGTGAGACAGTCTGTTTTTATATTCTGGAAGGGAAAATAATGAAACAAATATTAAACAGATACTCCAAATACTTTAAATTGGTAAATTAAGCCCTGAGAATGGAAACATTAGAAAGCTCTCTCTTACCCACAATTCTAAAGCACTTGAAAGGAGACAAGATTTAGGACTGTCTTGGTAAAAATTAGGAAGACAATTGTGACTCTGTGAGTCTGTGATATGCAATCTAAAGAACCACAAGAATTGCAATACATTTCTAGTGTCTTTTTAAGAAAGTCCTAACACTAAAACAGAAATATCAGAAAGCTCCTTCCAAAACCAGGAATTGGACCGCTATACCAAGGTAAAGACTGAAGGAGTACTGCCATTCCCCAAACTGATAGCATTTATTACAGTCATAACAATGATTAACTATAAAGGATACCATTGTGTCTCAGATGAGTAGTAGTCATGTTGAGAAGTTGTACCTTTTGAAACTAGACTTCTATCTCCTGACTGCTTTTGACATTGACAACACGTGTCTAAGCTTATGTTTTTCTTTTTAATATCTGCTTAAATTAGAAATAAACTATCAGGGTGTTGTTATTGTTTTGTTTACTTGTTTGTTTGTTTTTCTGTCTTTGCAGCACTGGAAAAGCAGAAAGGACTATGGAAGTAAAACTACCACCAAAAAAGCAGTAAAAGAGTTTAATAGAATGTAGTGAAGGTGAGAGATCAAGCTGCTGCTGGCTATTCAGCCAGCACAAAATACAGAAGGCACTGATGCTAGCTGAGTATGAGGTACTCCTGGAGCATTTTTTAAATCTTCCAAGTCTTTGGATGGGTCTACAAATGCTGTAGACAAATGCCGGAAGACTGTTAATGTAATGGGCTTATCTCTTCTCTTGTATCCTGCATTGTCTGTGAATTATGTATGTTGAGACTGAAGGTGAGGGTTTAATGTTAAAGTGTAGGATCACTTCATCAACTGGAATTAGGAGTTACACCAACCCACGCCGGTTTAGCATAACCAAGCTAGTAGAAAAAGAAGACAAATTAAGCCCTAATACTTTATTGCTTTGCCCTCTTTAAATAATAAGCTGGATAAGCTATCTTTCTTTAAAGACTCAACTACCCTATGTATGAAAATTTTCTTAATTTTATTACATCAGGATGAACTATATATGCTCATGCTATTTAACTCCCTAGTAAGAACTGACAAATCTGAGAAAATTCAGCACACGAAAGTGAAAATAGCAATGCCTTGTCTCACTTACCTTTATTCTTGTCTGGTTTTTCTTTTGCAACC
The DNA here is from genome assembly GCA_013396915.1 of Stercorarius parasiticus. Lineage (NCBI taxonomy): Eukaryota > Metazoa > Chordata > Aves > Charadriiformes > Stercorariidae > Stercorarius > Stercorarius parasiticus. The sequence continues at coordinate 935,269 of VWZL01003286.1, forward strand.
AATAATTCTCTTTTGCCTTTTGTGATTTTGATAAACAACAAGGCCAAATGTAAAAATCACACTTCTCTGCCATCCCTTGTCATGAAATGCTCACTTCAGATATTTGGACATTAACTTGCCTCAGCATCTCACGCACACTCCTTTTCTCTCTGGGGGTTGTGCAAATGCCTCTGACAGCAGCAAGCAGAGGGGGGTGTGTGTGTGTATTGGAATACATGGGTCCAACACTGCAATGAAACACTCGTAGTGACTAACAATAGAATTACTGAATTAGCATGCGTTTGGCCTCAAAATAGGGGCTGGTTTGTTTGTTGGGGTTTTTTTTATTATTTTTTTGTTTGGTATGTTGGTTGGGATTTTTTTAGTTTTTAGTTTGATAGTCGTACTGCATAGATATGGTACTTCATATAGGCAGTCACATTTGAGAAAACTTGCTCCCACTTTATCTGAAGCATCACTTTTTAACTGTCATGCCCTGTAGAGCTGTCATAAGAGTAGCAAATGAGTATTGCATTCCATATTAATTCCGTAACAGCGAATTTTATAATATACAATGGTTTATAGGGAACCCTAACTCTTGCCTGTGCTGAAGACACTTCCAGTTCGGCTTTGACCATGACTTTTTTATTGTGATTCAGAGAGAGGAAGTCTTTTACTAAGGCTAAAATACTGATTATCATAATCTCTCTGTCACAGCAGTGAGCTTCCAATTAGTCCATCCATAAAACTAAGCATTTAATGGGAAATCATGTAAATTACCCACAGATGTCAGACCTTCCAGAGAAATAACAGAGAATTCATAAGAAGGCTCAAATTAAAACAAATGATACTTAAAAACTTACTGCATAGAAGGAGAATTCCTCTAGCTGAAGTCTGAAGGTTTGGAATGGCACTAAGTGGCATAAGTACAGAGAGCTCTAAACAATTCCAGACATCTGAAACTCCTTTCCTTAACTTATCAATGTTTTGGCTTGAAAATGTGAAGTAGGTTCTTTTTTAAAATAGACAGATGAAATGAAGAATGTTGTACTGACCAACACGGCCAGTGCTTCCAGAAACAAGAACTTGAACTCTTTTCTTGCTTCTACTAATATATTTCAAGTTCATGATCCTCTCATGGTCGAGAACAAGTGATGATACCTTCTGTGAGTTTGTTTTCCTAAATTAGAGGAAATGAATGGACTAACCCCCATTGTATCTTCCTATTATTTTTATATCAATTGATCCTTTCATTTCTTATGAAATATTAAACATTTCAAAAAGTGGGATTGAAGAACATAAATAGCAGGAACCAGTAGAGTTCAATCTGCCTTATAAATATTAAAAACAGAAAGCAGACATTAGGCACTTAGAGATCACACTTCCACAGTAAGATTTTATTTTCTTCAAAATAACGTTTTGACTAATAGAATACGGATGTAATAGACATTTCAAAATACTATGGTGCATATCACTTGCTCATTCAGCTTGATGGTGCATTTACTTACGTGTTCAAGGTAAATATGATTATTGCCATTTCAGTAAAAAAGAGCCAGATTAGAATTTTTAGAATTTTTTAAGGTGAAGTAAGATCCTTACAAATCTGATGTGCAATGTTGCCGGAAGTTAAAGTTGCAGTTGACCAACTTTTCCATATTTAAATTGCTAAATAAGGACTGAAGATAAATCTGTAGGTAGAAGATTTGTATAAAATTCTGATATATGCTATTTCCAGTATAAAAAAGATTACCGTGCCTAGGAATTGCTGAAATAGATTTTTCTATGACAGGTGTAGTGCTGGAGGGGAGTCTGGAGGAGAAGTTTTGGATTTTTTAAGGGATTTTTTTGGTATTTTGACAGCAAGTGTTCCACTGGAACATCTAACTAGTCAGAAACAATTCATTTTGACAAAAATGTTAATAGAAAGAGATAGTTCTGTTTCCTTATATTAAAATGGGAATATTTGATAAATACAGTTAAATTCCACTTAATTGGACCATTTTTTAGTTCACAGTATAAATGACCTACTTTTATTTACTTATGATTTTTATATTACACTCTATCTTTTTAATAATTTATTTATACATGTTCCTTTTCAGAAAAATATCAGTATTTTCTTCATAACAAATGTATGAAAATTTAGAATTCTCCTCAGCATGAAAGGGTTATCAAATATTGGAACAGGCTGCCCAGGGAAGTGTTTGAGTCACCATCCCTGGAGGTATTTAAAAGACGTGTAGATGTAGTATTTAGAGACATGGTTTAGTGGTGGACTTGGCAGTGCTAGATTAATGGTTGGACTCAATGATCTTAAAGGTGTTTTTCACCCTAAACAATTCTATGATCTGTGTGTAGGTATGTGTGCAGACGTCTGAGTGACAACAACTGGAGAGGGAACTGTGGGTAGTAAGGGTCATTAGGACTGGGCGTTAGCAACTGGAGAGACTAGGGCATGTATATGTTTCCCTAGAAAACTTCAGTTTTCATCAAATTTCGGTGCTTGCAAGTAGGTGTAAGTCACTACTGAGCTTTACTACTCAACTTTGAACCTCAGGCTGTCCAGGTGCCAGCAGCTGTTGAAAGCAGGGATCTGATGTCAGCTGTTGGAGGGACAGATTGACTGTTTAAGGTCAGCTATGGGAAGGATCCATACTGCATGTATAAATCTATATCCCAGTAGCGAATTTCAGTTGTGGTCAGCCAGAGGGAAGGAACAGGACCAAGCCAACCATGCTGTTGATGTTTGCAAGAGTTCTGTGTGCTTCTGCCCATGTTAGTCTTTGTGGCCAGCCATGTGTCTGCTTGTTTGTTTATTTTCCTATTGTGTGCTTGCTTGTGTGTGTACTTATTGAGAAATACAAGTCCAGACTTGCCACTAGGAAGACCTGGAGACACAGTGCTGCTGCAGCAGCCTTGCCTCTATAAGACTAGATTTGGTAGCCTCTAAGAATGTTAACATTCTGATTGGTGTGACATAATGTACAGCAGTGCTGACTATGTTTATCATATAGGTGATGTATGTCTTTACAGTAATATTTTTGTTGCATACATTTTTTAAAGGACAATATGAGTTTTTACTGGATTTGTAACTTTTCAGCCATCCAATTTATTGCCAGGCAGTCTCAGATTCCCGGGCAAAAACCTCCATTCTCTCATTCCTGTGCATGAGCAAGTTATCTTTTTCAGACGTGAGTAAATCTAAAGGAGAAAAAGAGCAGAGAGGAATAAAAGACAACCATGCTGAGAACATCAACCGTGTGACATAAGCGTATGGAATAAGACAACAGTCTCAAGGGACCATGATCTTTTGTCCAGCCTGCTGGAGAACATGTCAGATTTTTTTCTCCTCAAGGCATCATTTCCTTACTACAATATTGTATTATGTGAATGGCAGCAACAGGATGACTCCATAATCTTTTAAGTTAAAGTTTGGCACATATTTACACACATACACTCTTAGACACGTGCACACACACACACATATACAAATACATATATAGATATGTGTATACAGTAATCATAACTTTTTTCTCAATTTAACTTGCCACTCACAGTCATCTAATGAACTTTAGGTAATACACTTGCTCTCTTCTCCCTTTCATATCTTCTAATTACGAGGAAATATTGCTCTAAGATGCAACAGATGTCACAGATCATCACATTTTGTAATCAAATGAACAAGTAAAGATAAGAAATTCACAGAGAACAAGTAGCACATACACTAACATTGATGTACTTATGAAGTTCTAGAAATTTTAATGCTGAATTCTAAAATAAATTATGTCGTTCTGAATAATAGATAAATGGTGACTAACGTTCACTGGAAAAGAAAACAAAAAAAAATATACAGATTGTTTGTGAGAAGCCTATGATATTTAGTTTCGAGAGTCTGACTCTTAGTCACATGGTTCTAAATCAGTTTGTAGGCCTTAGCTGCGTAACTACTTGCTTAAAAATTCCATGCTTGCAGATGCTTAACTGGTGGCTAATACATCGCATAGCTTGAAATCTATATACTGCATTGAATTGTGATAATTAAGGAGTTATAACTCCTTTAATATCTTTTGAATTCTCACCCTTTACTGTTTGGTTAATATAATGTTTCTTTCTAATACATTTCACAAGTTAATAGCTGGAGACGTGCTAGTGGGTTTGCTCAAAATACAGTTTCTTTCTGAGAAGTGACTGTCTAAAATAGTACCTTCTTACTGTGTAGTCCAGGTCTCTGTGCATAAGATGTTCATGTACCTGCATTATTGCCTGCTATTTGGTTTATTTGTAATCATTTTATTTGCTTTTTTCAAACACCTGTAGGCTTCCAGTACTGATGTGTATCATGGCAGGAAAGTGGTAAAGAAAATCTGTGCTCCAAATATTTCAAAAGCTAAAATTACTAATTAACATTGGTTTAAATTATGTTGTTCATGGAATGAAAGGAAATGAATTGGGCATTATCAGTGAAAACATTTAAGTAAGATGCAATTGTGTTTCCCTTTTGTCAGTCTATGAGGGAGCCTGGTAGATTTAAAGCTCAGTTCTGCCTTTCCTCCTGCAGTTGAGGAGAGTGCTGAAGTACATACCTTAAGTAGATTTTAGTCAAATTCGTGTTTAGTTTAGAAGCTACACATCATGAGGGGGATAGGGGTCTTCTCACTTTCTTATTTCCAGATTCTGACACTTCTGGTATTAGAATTTGTCTCTCTTGCCATCTTTTGCTTTTCTGTGACTAAGCAATGGGCTTCTCAGTGCTGTTTGCTCCTTACAGAAGACATGGAGAAGCAGAATTCTACTAAGATTCCTCAGAAAAGGTAATGTAAGCAACCATCTCAGTTATGATATCATTAAACAGAATTACACTATCGAGTTTTCAGTGCTGGAGCTGATGAAAAATTTTCTTGTGTACCATCTTTTGTCAAGTAAAAATCTAGGGCCAATCCTTAGCACATGTACTATAGTGCATGCAAATAAGGATGCCTTTATCCAAAATTCTTCCTAAGAAACCTCAAAGCTGACCTCCAATCAGGAATTAGGGTCTTCTTAAAAGTTCATTAGCTGCATATTTGTAGATTGGGAACCTACAATTGGGAAAAATCTCAATTGGGAACCATATTTTTAGGTACTTAGAGTAGATAAAAGGAAAATGAATAGAGGAGCTCTACCCAAAGGATTAGTATTGGGATTCTCTTTGGCAGATAGCATTGATTTTATATCTCTTTGTGTAGCTAAAAAATTCTCTTTTTCCAGGGAAAATGCTGCTTGTGACTTTTTTCATGATTCAATCAGTTAGTGACTTTTAGCCACAGGCTTGCTCTTTGGGAAGAAGGATGGCAGATTCACTGCTAAGAATGGGATCATGGTTGTGAATTGTTGCCTCTTTTTGGTATTTGGATGTTAAATTGCCCTTGAAAAGAAAGTACTTTGTTGGTAGCAGACATGTACATGCCTGTTCTAGATTTCTCCTTAAAGTCCCACCTACCCACAACAACAACAAAAAAGTAAAAATCTTTGTGCATTTCTTGGTTGTGTTTGAGAATGAACAAAAACCTCTTAATTGCAGATCCTCTTAGAAGCATCAAGATTAAGATATTGTGTGGCTTTATAATGCTTCTCACTTGAAAATAAATTAATTCTCAGAGTGAAGAAAATAGGAAAAGAAAAATGTCAGAATGTAAAAGTGAATCTTGAACAGTAGATGGAAAAAAATGAAGTAACTGAAAATAACTGAAAGTACAAATATATGTATGTTTAAATTTATTAAAAAGAATAAAAAAGTAATAAGAAAGACTATTTTCTTTACTAGCATTCACTCCAGAGATTTGTAAACTCATACATATTATATGATAATGCAGGTTTTATGCAAATGTTTTCTCTGCAATCTGAACAATAACGATAAATAATTTCTGGGTCAATGGGAAATGCCTGAGATTTGTGTAAGCACTTGCTCTATTCTCTATTGTTTCTGACATATAACATAGGATCTGGTTTCTATTATTGCTTAATATACATAATTCACATCAAATCCCCGATCACAAATATTTCTGCAAACTACACAGTATTCACTGTGTGATATGAGTTTGTAGTGAAGCAAAATTAAGGCAGTATTTTCTCCCATAGTAACATCACAACTAAAAGGACTTCATTTCCCAAGGGAACAAGTCACCAGGGAAAATTTGTGTTTTACAGTTTATGCAAACTATTTTATACCCCAGAGAAACTGGAACACTCTCCCTCTCTGCAAGACTTCAGAATTTCAACATATAACACCCTGTAATTTGAGAAAGAATAGATCATTGTCAGTCTTTATTCATGACTATATGTATCATTCAGTATCATAGCTCATCAAACTTTATTTCCCAATTTCACATGAAGTTGAAACTAATTTGCAGTGTCTTATACTTTCATGCTTAAAAATTGTGTTGATGCTGTGTTTTTCATTAATATGATGAAGGGAGAAAATATGAACATCACTTTCAAGTACAAAATATTTATATAGTCTATCTTGTGGGTTTTTTTTTTAAATTTTCACACACATATAGCAGTTTGTTAGTTATATATTTAAGGATTAAGAAGACTTGCATAAGAAGGAACAGGATTAATAGTGGAAATGTGGTGCATAATTGTTTTAATTTTATTGAAAAATTAACTTTGAAAGGAAAGAAGCACAACTGTGAAGTGAACAAAATTACAGTAAACCATAATACCATGTGCTTAATGCTTTAAGTTATTTACTGTATTTATTAGGAATAGCTATGGACTTTTCATTTTTTCAGGTAGTAACTTAGTTATACATACTACATAAAAGCTTTTTCCCAAAAGGTGTGCTAAAATCATACTAACCCCAACACAAAGAGAAAAAAAAAGGCAAAGGTGAATGGATTACACAGTTGATATATCAGATATTTATTTTTCTATGAGTAGCCCATTTTGAAAGAGGTTAAAACTCCCGCTACAGTTTATTTAAAAAAGAAGTTTTCGAAACATACAGAATACCTCTCTTTTCTTGTTTTTAAGTTATTAGTAATGTCATTAATGCCTATTGTTTTACAATCAACATTTTAAAGTTCGTATCCAATCTACTCAGTTTCTCTTGAAGTAGCTATGCATACAGTAATGTTTCTCTCTGTCCTTTACTTAAATTCTCTCTGTTTAACCTTATAATCTGAGACAGAAGAAATTAGTTCAATGACAATTTCAGAAATACTTCAATAAAAAGTTTTGTTTTCATTTGCTTATAACTGTAACTTTATCCACTTAAGCTCTACATCTCTTGAGGATAAACTGTTTTTTTCCAGAGAAGTAAAACTACTCTTTCCCAGAAAAATGCATTGGTTTGACAGTGTTAAATATAGCGAAACAAACCAACCTAATTGCAGATGTCAATATAGAAATTCTATTAGCACCACGTGTAGGAGCAGAGAAGTGAACTGAATTTGGCATTTGTATCCCTGAGTCTGATTGATGTTCACAAGCACCCAAGATTTGGTAATTCACTAAGTATGCAGCAACCTTTAAACGTCATTGAACGTGGTCCAGCCCAGGTGGTAACTAATCTTTTCATGGTATTGTTCCTCCTAGGAGGACAGCATGTCTTCCCGGGTACGAGACAGAGTCTTCTGTAGTTTGGATGTTGATGAAACAGCCTCTGAAATACTTTCTGAAATGTAAGCAGTTCTAATATAAAAGTGAAGGAAAGACAGGTGGTGGAAGACTCAGAAGAGAAACAAAGCTAAACTGTTTAAGGGATAAGTTTAAGTGACAGGGAAAAAAATAGAGATAAGACAAAAATAATCCAATGGCACAACAAAGATAAATAGATTTTGCTAGCATGTGTTCTGTGCAGTGTTTCAAAAGCTTTGGTGTCCTGATGGTCTAAATAAGAAACTTATCCAAAGCATGAGGTGACTTCTTTGGAGTTTTCTTCCCATAGAAAAAGCATGCAGGAAGAATGGCTTATGCCTATGAATTATCTTGATACAAAGCCAAGATAAAGCTGGGGTGCACTTTGAAATCTCACAGTGTAATAGCTGCAGACAAGCAGATGTGTTTAGTCTGTTCAACATGAAAAGACCAGTTGCTACTGAAAAGAAAACAATTTTATAGAAAATATTCAGCTAGGCCCACTCAGAATCTGTTCTTTCATTGTCAACAAATACATGTGAAGCCCTTTCAGAAGACATTAATGTCATCTTATCCATGTTTTAACATAGTTTTCCTGAGTTATTTTTGCTATGTAAATAAGTTACATAGTGTTTAAAACCTGTCAACACAATAAGCCCATTATTTTCACTAGATTTTAATTTGCACATTTTGTCTAACAGAGCTGACTTTCTTGTGAAGTAAAAGAATTGCTTTGTGGCTGATCTAACATGGAAAAGTTATTCTCGATTCTGTCAGGTACAATGATAAATAAAGTACATAAATAAACCTACACCAAAATAACTGTTGTGTTTATTACTCAAATTATTTGTCAACTGACAATGGCTGAAGCCATCATTTATGTCAATAACTATGAAGTGCTACTGTAGTAAGTAGTTAGAAACGAGTACTACTGTTAAACAGTATTAAGAATCCATTAGCCAGCTATTATTGAGATGTTAAATATTTAACCAAAATGAACAATAATGATCTGTGACTATCTAAGCAACTATTTTAAGGGTTTTACAAAACTAATTTGGGTATCTTAGTTACAGCGTATTATATAGCTTCACACTGGATTTGGTTTTAAATCCTTATTCATACCTTCACAATTTATTTTGCTAACTGCTTGTAGCATAAGGAAAACATAAGGGCAACAACCTAATAGAAATAATAGGAAGAGTTTAGGAATGAGGGATTTTGATAAAGAAACTACATTAAGGCTTTTTACTTGTTGAGTCTTTTGGAGGAACTAATTTTTCACAAAGAGAAAATGTCATTGATCTGTTCCATTAAGGCCTTTTCCTTTTTTTTTTTACTTTTAATATTAATTTTCTTGTTCTTCCTGGGTACTTTCCAAAGTAATTGCATTCTTAGAGTTTGTCTCAGTTCCTGAGTGACCAAACATGTTCTGGTCATGATTAGGTCTATTTTATAAAGTAATGGAAAGGGTCATAAAAAAGCTGCTTGCAGAAAGATAGGTCTACAGATATGTGATGTATATTTGCAATGCTAAAACAATTCAATGATTTAGGAATCTAAAAACAATTATCTGATTTGTTATTTTTTAAAGTATTAATAAAATGCTTAAAGCAGCCCCGTAACTGACTGAAATGTAAGAAATTACTGAAACAAGTATTTTATTTCTGTTTTTAATCATAGAATCCCAAGATGGAGTGCAGTTTTGGAATTTATTTTTCAGGCCCTTTCTGAGCCCTCAGAGGAATCTTGTCATGACAGATTTAATCGTCCCCTTTTCCCCTTCCCTGTTTGTTTTTTTTTTTGAGGTCATCATTTTTGCTTTAGTAATTCAACTATAGAAATAGAGGCTGAAGTTCCTACCTGGCTCACAAAGGACAATTCTATCAGAAGTTTGACAGATCTGACAATTCTTCGTACGGCTCAAAGACACTGAATTAGAAGGAAAAAAAAAATGGCCGAAAGATAGATAAGAAATCAAGCAGTCCAGTGAAGGAATGGAATGGGATTAAAAATAGGGTTGGAGGGGAAAACATGCTGTGGCTTTGAAAAATTGTTATTTAAATGAAAAGAATATAATGACATACAGTTAATTATCAAAGAATATGCTTGCATTGACTGAAATACAGTTCTAAACTTAGTAAACTCAGTGTGTTATGGATTAGTGAATGGTGATAAAACCACATGTCAACCATACATTTAAACACAGAAGTCAGAAATTCCTATTAGCTGGGATTGCCTCCTAGCAGGCATGTGCCCTATTCAGTAAAAAACTGCTTTAGAATGGATTCCTTGTGGCTCTTACCAAAGAAAATGAACAAAGACATTCCACCTTTTTAAAAAAAAAAAACCATGAAATAATGGACTATAAACTCTCCTGTGTCAATCTCCAGTTTCACTTCATTCTCTGCGATGACAGAGGTTGGTTTAAGTGGATTTCTTTCCACTAAAAAGTAAACCAAAATACTACAAAGAATGGCCATTTTCAAATTTAGAGTAACTCAAATGCATTTGCCTGCTGAATGGCTCCTTGTTTTGAAACTTGAGCTGCCTTTTGAACAGAAATACTTTTTAGCATGACCCATTTTGTCACTGACATGTCACATAGCCTCTTTGAAATGACAGTTTTTATATGCCCTTTATACTGCAGTTATTGCAAAGCCCTTTTATTTTATTCATAGTCCACATCGTTGTTTTGATTCATTTTTATCACTGCTGGCCATCCCTGTCAAAGCTTCCTAGCCCCAAAAGCCATTTTAAGAGCGCTGGAAGAAATAAGATTGGAGTTTCATACAATTTTGTTCTTCACTTTAAAATACTTGGCGATTCACTTGATATGCACTATTACCTAAAATTTTTCATGTAAGTATAGACTGAATTCACAGAGTAGTTGGCATTTACAAATTTATTAGAGAGCCGCTTATTCAGGTAACATATAGAAATGTGGGAAAAAAGAAAGAGAAAAATGAATATTTTGTAGAATTTGAATTATGTAGAATTTTAATTATGTTATTGAAGATATTTCTATTGTCATGTAACAGATGTAGCGTTCAATAAAGTATCAAATATATTGTGAGTGTGCATGCAAATATTTTCCTTTTACATACTTGAATACTTACCTGTCTGCCTTTGAATGTTATAGTACATAGTAGTGTATGAGGAATATCTTCATATTTTAGAACTTCTTAGCCTGAAGCAAAAGTTTCAGAGAGCATCTGAATACTGTATTCATTCAAGTAACTCAAACCCATTCCATGATGTGAGAAACTATGATAGCAATCCTTAGTAGGAACAAAAGCAGGTGAAAGTGCAGGATATTCACAGTTAATGAGCAGAATTATGATAAAGTCACATGCTAACAACACAAGTAGGAAAAAAAAAGAAAAGAAAAATGGACTTGAAAAATCATAGTTTTTAATCTTGCTAGTGATGCTGCTACCACTCTCCGTATTCTTCACACACACACATATAAGAAGCAAAGCAAGACAAATGTCCCACTCAGAAATCCATCGAGAACTTATCAATTTCAAATATATGTGTAATTCCCAGCTTGCATGCTTCCTCAAAGGTGGGAACAAACATAACCTGTTCATTGAACGGAAATGCTTTTTAAATGTAAAGAAGTTAGGTCAATGAAACAAGTCAGGGAGTTTTAGTGCATCTAAGTACTTATTCTGATTTAGTTATGAAGCATTAGATTTGCCAGGAAATACTACCGCAAATGGTTAATATTTTGTTAAAATACACTACAAGTTTCCAGTAAAATATTATGAAGTAGTTAGACACTGTATATAACTTTTAATGAGACAACAGGTCTTTCATCATAGTGCCAGTAAAAGATACAGACTTGTAAGTAGCATTTTTCATTTTTAACTTTTTTTTCCCTATCAATTACTTTTAGATTCCTTACCTTCTGTTCTCATCCTCTTAGAACAACGATGTGAAAAAAAAATAAAAAAATATTGAATGTGACATCTCTTCATCTGTTTGGAACTAATAATGCCTTCACAACAAACAGTTGTTTTGGTACATGCTGGATACTGATGTAAAATAACAGTGGATGAAAACATATGGAATAGTTATCTAATGTGTGTGTTTATTTCCTGACATAATTGGGTCATTCTTCCAAGGTTTCCAGAATAAATTAATTGAGGGAACCTCTCAAATTAATTTTAAATAAGAATGCTTGCTATATAAATCTGGAAAAAAGTATAGGATATGTAGTTTCTTGGAATAAAATGGTCAAAGTCTAAACACGTTAAATGATATATTAGTCTTTTTATTACTGTCAAAAACAAAAAAAACCCCTATCCAGCTCCTAAATATGAAATGATGTTATAGATCAGGGCTGTAAGTTTTCACCTAGGTGGGAAGAGCCTTGTGGCACATCACCTCCATCGCTGTGCTGTCTCACAGTTTAAGTGGCCCCCTCCACAAAAACTCCCCCTCTAATGGCTACAGCCTGCTTGCTGTGCTCCTACCTACCAGCTCTACAGAGGTGTCCTCCTCAGCAGATGTGGAAGAGCCCAATGCTCCCTGATAATCAGTCCAAGAATATAACGACTCGCCTGTTGGACAAGAAAGACTGATGGCTCTTCCTTCTCAAGGAACACCTTATAAAGACCTCTATCTATAAGATGGGCACAAATTCACAAACACTGCCATGATGATGATACTATTCAGCACATATGAACGTGTGAATCCAGACAAGGCTTATGTACAAGTTCAGTGTTTCTTAATACTCTCAGGATCCAGGGAACTGTATATAATTAGGAGACCTTAAAAGATCGTAATAACTTAGTTTTGCATTAAGAAATGTAATACTCTACTCTGAAGCCAAGGAGTGTGACAAAACCTTACTTTCCCCGAAGGGAGGTCACAAATTTTCCAAGGAACATAGGTACATAGGGGATGTTCCCATAGGGGAACATTCTTAAAGTTGAAAAATATATTTTAGCAATTGAAAAATTAATTCAGAATCCACTTTTATGCAGGTTAAGATATTTGCAAAATATAAATACAAATGTCCTAGGTTTCTTAATTGTTAAACTTATGAAGTTTATTCACAGTTCTAACAAACAAAGAAACAAAAAAATAGGTAAAAACCTGAATATTTTCTGTGCTAAATTTATTTTTAATTTTATTTGTCAAACTTTATAAAACATGCAATAAACATATTATAAATAGTGTAAGGATATTATTAGTAACTACCAGAGAGCCAAAAGAAGTGGATTGGCATAAAAGGCAAGCTCTAGATATAAAGGAAAAAAAATAAAATAACATTGATAACCTTGAAACTCCAATATGAAGCTAAAGGAATTTTGATTACTATGTTATTTATGACCAAATAATTGTGTTAGGAAATGCATAAAGACAAATTATTCTCTGATGTTATCAATGCTTTAAGTCTTCCACATTTTTTTCTGAAGTGAGTAATTTATCTGTTCCCTTGTGTCACTGTTAATGATCATGAGTTAAGAAAGAGAATTGTCATTCTGCTCTTTGCAAATGAATATGCGTATGTATATGTGTATGTTAATATGTATATATCAGTTAGGGATTCTAATACTGTGACGGAATTGTTTAGAAGACTGATAAATAAGGCCAGTTTTAAACTTCAGAAATTAATTTCAGTAAATTCATCCATTATTAACGCTTTCCTTGCTAATGGTTGTCTTATACATTTTTAATGATTGTCACTACATAGTCAAAACTATTAATCCTTAACAATCGTATTGTATTAATCATTAAATTAGCTATTAAAACTGTTATTATAATGGATACCTCATCCCTCTATACTCTGGGGAAACAGAAACAAACCTTTGGATCACAGGTAACTCATCCAGACCAGTAGAAAAGTGCTACTTTCAAATGTTTGAATCAATTTTCTTCCATATTTAGAAATAATTCCCTGAAATGTTTGAGAAGTTGTCCCCAGCTACTGATTTTCTCTGAGGGAAGAAGAAAATGAAGGCTAATCATAATATTTTGCTGTGAGATAAAGATCTTTTTATCTTTATAAATACGTTAGAAAGGGATTGTTTTCTTGAATTATTGTATTTTAATTCAAGAATGAGAAATAAACATTAATGAAAATAAAACCCAAACCACACCAGATCTACTAATTGTACTTTCGCTTGAAATCAGAAGTTTTCCAGATAATGTGGTAACTATGTTTCAAAATTTAGAGCAGAAATTGTGCTAGAATTTTCACTACACCTTGTTTCCTACACAGAAAAATTCCTGATCGCTTAATTAATGGTATTAGTAATAGCAGATTGCATGTAAATTTAAGAAAACTTTTTGTGACTTACTGTATTGGGTAAAGGGGTATTTTGTTTTTTGGTCCACTCTCCTTTTTAACTATTCTTATTTTACTAATGATAAATTCTTTATAAAATATGCTTCCAATAATCTATAAATCATATATTAGTGCTACCAAATTAAGAGGATATAAGAAAATATTCATCTACCCTAAATGCTGAAAGAATGACCTTATGTTCATCCCAAATATTAAGTACTGAAACATTTAATAAAAAGGTAAAAATTGTAGAGGTAGCAAACAGGAAAAAACAGAAAAAAATCTTATCGTGTTACTGTTATATTTCTCTTCATAGTACAAAAAAGCCCGAAAGTAAACTTTGCCATGTATTTACTTTCATAATAATTCTATGAAATAACTCTTTATGAAGTAAAGATGTCATGCAATAAAATTAGGTCCAACTAAACTAAAGTTACCCACTTGATCAAGTATTGTATAATCAATCTCAATATAATTAATGAGATTTCTGGAAGTTCAACTCACTGAATACTTTGTTCATTCATTTAAATTCCAGACAGAAAAATTTTGAGGTAAACTTCCTACACTTGCACTTTTGTGTATAAAATACTAATGCAGCTTAAAAGGAAATGTATACTTATTAATAACCCAAAAAGTGCAGGGAAAATTAGCATAATATGATTTGACCTAAAAAACGTCGCAAAATTTATAGTCTTGATATATAGATAAGAAAATAATGTGATATCTAGCAACAAGAAACGACAGTTTAACTTGCATTAAAGTAATTAAATATAAACTTGTTTCTGTAAGGACACTTTCAATACTTCTGCTTGCTGTGGAAGTGTACTGATTTCTAAGGTCATCCATCAAAACAGACCTAATTTGCTAGCAAAGTCAATATGCATTTTTCTCATGTGATTCTCATTCTCTCTAAGTCACAAAACAAAATTAATAACAAAACAGAAAATTAAAACTTAATAAAGCTGGAAGACTTAGCAATCCAAACCTCCAAGTTCATAAGATTGTATCTAGGGGCCATATAAAGGTAAGAAAAATAATATGTGGAGTGGTAATTTGTAATTTATTTAACCATGATACAATTTTGCTGCTTTGACTCGCTAGAAGAAAGGTTCCCCTTACTTTGCCTATCTCCTCTAACATCATCAGGTTTGGAAACTAAGAGAATGATAGCTTGTCTAATGGCAAGGTTAAACATATGTATTTTGCCAAAATTTTTAAATAGGAAAAACCCTTACAGAAGTTCTATATTTTTATGTTACCATAGTGGATATTATGTTAATTATTCTGTCAACTCCATTTGAATGTAACAGTCTATGTTTATACTTACATAAAGCTTATACTAGGTTTATATTTTCCAAATTTAGCAGTTCTACAAAAGTTTTGCTAGTCTGTCAGTACTCAAGAAAAAACATGCAAATGGCCATCAAGATAGAACATAAGAATAAAAAGTAGGTCAATTGACTCCAGTATTTATAGAAAACACATGAGTTAAGTGAGAATTAGTACTGACAGAAGATAA
>VWZL01003287.1:866-60576 GCA_013396915.1 Stercorarius parasiticus
CCCAAAAAGGGGGAAAAAGGAGAAGGGGAGGGAAAAAAAAAACGAAAAAAAAAAAAAAAAAAAGTCCTTCGCCTTCGGAGGGCGAGACTTTAAACGTCTTTGCGGTCCGCCCTCGGAGGAACCTCGCTGGCCAGCGGGCCGGGGCGATCAGCCCTGACGAGGCTTTGGGTGGCCCATATTCACAAAAACAGGGGGACGGGGGGGAACGGTCTTATTTCCTTTCTTTNCCCCCCCCCCCCAAAAAAAAAAAAAAGAAGAGGAGGGAAAAAGAAAAGGAAAACACACACGCTGAAAATTGTGTTACAAATACACAGCATCAACTGTAACGCACTCACAGGAACGGGGGTGGGAGGGGGGATGAAGATTCAGGCTTTTCCTACGTTAGAGGAGTGAATATGTGAGTTAAAAATTATTAAGGTCTGGAGGGTGATTGTTAAACGTTGCCCTTAGTTCAAGAAGCAATCTGCGATGCAGAAATCCTCTCTTGTTTTTAAAAAAAACCTTTACATTTTCACATGTATCAGTAATGGCAAACTACAGTCTACACACTGTAACTATTGTTATTTTTTATATTTTCTTACATGGGTGTGCAGCCCCGGGTTTTTCTGCAGCTATCCACAGACTATACATTGTTATTGGTGGTACGGCTAACTCTGCTTGCAATGAGGCTCCTCCAATACTTTTTCGGATGGTTACATTTTGCCCTACTGTGCTGCATACAATTTCTCATACTTGTGTCTGACTCAATTTTTTAAAGCTTTTTTTTTCTTTCATTGGGCAAAAATAGTTCAATTGTTTCTCCAAACAAATTAAAGGAAAACTGTCTTTCCCACTCTCCTCCCCCATGTTAAAAAAAGTCTTTGCAACCGAGTCACTGAAGACTTGTAATATTTTCCTCTTCTAGAGAAAGAACTCGGGTATGGGAGGAATAGCCAACAGAAATCTATTTGCATTTAGTCCCATTAGCAAATGGGGGTGGAGGGATTGTAGTTTGTATATGCTCAATTAGAGCTTTGCTGCTAAATTAACCAGAGATCCTACCTACACTAAATGCCACTGTTTTAGGGGGAGTGCTTTTGGCATCATCTCCAGAAGACAAGTGAGCATGCTCCAGTGTTGGGCTGCAGCAGCTGGAGAGGACAACCTTTCTCAATCGGTCCCTCCCCATCAGTTGTACTCGGCAGAGAAATTACTCTGTCTTCAGGAAGCTCTTCCACCCTGCCTGTACACAGGCAGTCAGCAAAGAGATTGAAGGTTAATTCTGTCTGGAGCGCAGAGAAATCAGAATATTACCTTCAAATAACATGGCAAATGAGAGTTGCTTGTATATGAAAAAAAAAAAACAAACCTGGGGCAAAGAGTTCTGGAGAGACAGAGCTTTTCCTCTGGCCTCATTTGTTATATCTGTGCAAATCTCTGTAGCAAATAAGCTAACAGTTATACAGGCAATAATCTCATTTACCTCACAGTCGTGATTCATTCGTTCTTTTATGCTGAGTGAAACAGTGGTCTGCTGGGAAGGAAAAAAAAAATAGTATTTAATTTTATGACCATGAGCAGATCAATTTAAAATTGCACAGGTAATTTTAATTCCAGCATTTCTTATTTACGTAAGCTTGATTTTTTCCCAACTTCATACATCCTTTAACATTACCAAAAGTCTTTTTAAAACTAGTACCTAAATCCACCAGGAAGAGCAAGGAAGGCCTTTTAACTTGCTGCAGAACAAACATAAAAGATAGCCCATGTAACACAAACTTTATGGTCTCAACATTGACAAAACCCCCTGAGTCTGATGTGGATGAGCGTCTGTATCAAACTGGGTGGGAGAGGGGTTTTAACTACATGCATATGCTCAGATCCACTGAAATTTGTTACAAGCTTCTAACTCATGAGCAAATACATTTTGTCCTCTAAGGCCAAAACTCTGGTTACAAATATCACTGTGTGCAAAGACCGGTAATTATGTTATCCCTAACTGCTGTTCTTTAAAGGGAAAGCACCATCTTCCAGATGGGCAACAGCTTTGATAAATGCATTTCAGTGCCGGACTTTATTCAGCATTACAGCTCTTCTCTGAACCAGTGTCATCATTGCTGCATTGTGCTGACTAGCGCTGGGCTTAGTTTTTCAACAGAATCTTCATCCGTTCTAAAGAAGAGTAATGAACTTTCTGTCATCCTCTCATGTTCATCCTTCTCCCATTTATGCTTCCAATCGTGCCAGCTATTTTGTTCACAGCATTGCTTTATACATTCCCTTGATTATTCACTGCGATCTGCAAACTTTTCCTGGTGTGAAATTTAACACTTGTTTTTAATTATTTTGAATTTTCAGTGAAGTTGGGTTAAATTTTCTTTCATAACTTTTTTTTTTCTAAATCAACAGGAAAAAAGATCAGAATCCGAACACAACTGTGTTTTCCTGATCAGTATAATCGTATATTGTCAATGTTCTTTTTTCTTACTTACTTTTTATACGTAACATGTTTCTCAAAAAATCAGTACATGGGGTACTGTGAATCAAACTAGCACTTGCAGGTGTGTTTCTAAGTGATTTTCAAGTAAGTTAAAGTTATTCTTCCATAAGGTGAAAGGTTCTGAACAAATTGTTGAATGCTTATGAACTCGGTGGGCCACTCAAGTATGGCTGCTGTCTCGTAAAGCTCTATCTGCAGCTCCAACATGTGGCGAAGAAGGGTTTATGTGCACCTGCTGACACCAGGGCTGTAAGTAATGCAGCTGTTGGTCCACAAGGCCTTTTTCATGAGCAGCTGCACTTACCCTGTAGAATCATTCTGCCCACCTTTATGGGGAACTGACTCCCCACTTAGTCATTAACCTTCCCAAGTGGATTTATATATGGTCTTTATGAAACCAATAAGATTTTTGTTGACACAGTATATACCTAACTCCAACCCACAAAGAAAACAAAATGAAAGTTAAAACCATTTGAACCTACTATAATATCTTCATCCTCTTCAGGGTGTGGGGGGACCTGTCAAGGTCTCCTGGTTGAACCCTCAGCTCCAAGTAGGGCCAATTTTGAAGTTATGCCAGATTTCCCAGGGTCATATTCAGCTGAGCTCTTACTATCTCCAAGGATGGAGATTCCACAGCCTCTCTGGGCAACCCATTCCAGTGTTTGACCGCATTTGTGATTTCCCTCCCTAATATCTAATAGGTCTCTTCCAGTTTGTGCCTGTTGCCTCTCGCAGTGAAAAGGCCACTGTGGACCTCCAAGAGGGATCCATCTTCTCCATACCCACCCATCAGGTAGCTGAAGAGAACAATAACATTCCCATCAGCCTTCTCTTTTTAAGACTGAACAGCCTGACCTTCTCAGACTCTTTTTGTACGTCATGTACTCCAGCCCCCTCACCACCATGGCAGCCCTCCTCTGGATTTGCTTTTCTATGTCCATGTTTTTCACGTACTGGGTAACTCAAAACTGCACACAGTAGTCCAGATGCATTCTCACAAGTACTCCAAAGATGGGGATAACCGCTCTTCTCGACCTGCTGGCCATTCCCTTGCTATTATGGCCCAGGATGCCTTTGGCACACTGCTTATTCCTTGTTGCTCCTCAGGACCCCCAAATACTATTTTGCAAAACTGTTTTCTATCCACTTGACACCCAGCTCACAAAGTGGGTGGCTATTCTGCCCCAGATGCAGGGTGCTGCACCGGCATTTGTTGAACTTTTATGAGATTCCTGACAACCCATCTCTCTAGCCTGCTGAGGTCCCTTCGGTACCTTGACCACTCCCTCCCGATTTGCTGTCATCCGCACTTCGTCTCATCACAGAGGTCTCTGACAAAGATGTTACACGGTATCAGCCTCAGCATCCACCCTTGAAGCACACTGGCCACCAGCTGGACCTGCTACTGCTGATCACAGCCCTTGAGCCCAATGGCCCAGACAATTTTCCACCCAACTGATCTTACACTTATCTATTTCATACCTCCCTGATGTGGCTAAAGGAGGTCTTTGGTTTATTCTGTCAAAAGCTTTGCTAAAGTCAAGGTACATGACAACCACTGCTCTCACCTTCTCCACAGACTCTGTTAACTCATTATAAAAAGCAGTCAGGTTTTTCAGGCAGAATTTGCCCTTTGTAAACCCTTGCAGCTTGTTCCCAGTCACCTTCTTGTCTTTCAAACACCTGGTCATGGTGTCCAGGAGGATTTACCACTTAATCCTCCCACAGACTGAGGTCAGGCTGGCTGGCCTGTAGTTCCCCGCTTCTCCCTCCTTGAAGATGGATGTGATATTTGTCTTTTTTCAGCCACCAAGTGCTTCCCCCAGTCACTACCACCTTTACCCAGTATACACATAGACCTGTCGTGACACACATAGCCTATTGTTACTACAGTTACTGTGCCCCTCTTGACCTCACCTCACATCTCCAAGTTATCTCTGATTCCTCCTTGCATTAGCCCTTTACCATATTCTGCCCTCTCAAAATAACACATTGACTTGCATGACACTATGTTCTTTTAAAGCATCTAGGATCTGGCTCAGACCCTTCAATGGCACTTTGACTTTATTGCCATTTGATACAGTGATACACCGGACTCTTGCAGTGAAGAGCATATCCTAGGCGTATAGTGCTAATGTGCTAAAGCTAAAAATAAGATTATTCTTTTCCCTAGAAAAGACATTAAAAAAATTAATTTTTTTGAACCTCAAATAACAAGCTTGTAAATTATAAAGTAGCTAATCAAACATCTTATTTTCTGTTGAGGTCTTATTAATTCAATAATTTGCTTCACGTTCATTTTTTTTTTAAATCCGATAACCTTGAAAAGCTCCATACTTTTTCAATACAAGAAATCAATCTAGATCAATTTCACCTCATAAAATGTTTTTAAGAAAGTTATACATGTATAGGGTAAGAATTAGGTTTTAATGAATATTTGTGCAAATATTTTTATACTAGAATAAAAGGCTCGTTTTAGTCATGCTACTTTGGTAGCAGTTCATGCTAAGACAAAATAATGTTCAACTGAGGGAAATACACCTGTACAGCTAAATCACAACTGCTACACTAGTGCCAGAAGTGTATATATTTTTCATGTATTGTAATATCATACCAAAACCCTTGCATTTTTACTTTGCTGGACCTCCATTTACCCAGCCTGCTTGCTTCTGCCACTTTCCTTCAGCTACATACAGCAGTTGTGACCACATGAAACGCTGGATCAGACAAAGAAAATCTGCCCCTAAAGTTCTTCTCCCACACTGCGATGGGATTGCTGAGCAGGTGGCACCAAATTCCAACCACGAGCAAAGGGGTAGTGCCTGCTGTGCGCTCCTGGGCAGCCTGCTGGAGATGACCTGCTGATGAGCACAGGGGTTGGACCAGATGACTTCCAGAGGTCACTTCCAGCCTCTTGTGGCTCTTTGTGGAACACAGAATTCTTTCTGCTACTCTGCTTTATTTCACACTGCTGTCCCAACTTCTCCAATAATTCTTCTCTTTAACCATTTTTTTTCCCCTGCCCTTTTTTCCCCTTTTATCTTTATTTTTCC
The DNA here is from genome assembly GCA_013396915.1 of Stercorarius parasiticus. Classification (NCBI taxonomy): domain Eukaryota; kingdom Metazoa; phylum Chordata; class Aves; order Charadriiformes; family Stercorariidae; genus Stercorarius; species Stercorarius parasiticus. The sequence continues at coordinate 6,402 of VWZL01003287.1, forward strand.
TAGTCTTTTACTCTCTGTCTCTCCCATATTCTCATCCTGCAGCATGCACTCAACAACAGTTATGCTATGACATACTCTATATTCACACTGTCTATTCAAAAAGACACATTGCCATTCCTCCTACTGAGGATGGAAAAACCCCGCCTCACCCCTATACCCCAACTTTAACCAAAAACATAATCAGCCCTCAAGCATACACATTAAGGAGTATAACTGAGCTACATACAAGAAATAGAGCTAGAAGTGTTTTATTATGGTTTTGCTGTTTAAAGAGCGATGTTCTCTTCCCCTTGTAATTACATTGTTGAATATGTTAACTTACCTTTTGTTTAGAATTGTGTAACACTGTCTTCTTCGCTTGATTTCCTGCGCTTGAATACATACATTTTTGTTCCTTCACAAGAATTTGATAATAAAAAACAGTGCTGAGGAAGGGCAGAATTAAAAGCCATCCCACCATTAGCAAGTGGAGATGCGCACCTTAACGAACCCCCCAGACATCCCATTTGTGCTGCTCTCTTTGGGACATCTTCTCAAAAATTAGTCTAAGGCAGTTTTATTAATTCATATTTATGAATGAATATTTCATATTCATTTACTTCTCATCACTGACCACATACATTAGAATGTTTTCCTCCTAAATCATAATGATTGTGCAACCCTCAGCGTAAGTGGCCCTACATCTTTTATGTTGAATGTACTTTCTAAATTCACTATTAAACTGATTACATGCTGAGGATGATCAATCCATGTTCTCCATTGGCCTCTTACTACATAAATCTAGAGTTATGTACACATGTAAATTTACTATTTCATGTAACTAGAGCACAGAACATACTAAAAAAAAATCAGAGTGGTGGTGAAGCATGTTTTTAACTAGCAAAAACTCAGCATGTCTGTACAAGTAGCACATTTCGTGCAGCAGACTTAAGATCTGCCTGTCTGTGTTGCAGTTCTTAATGCCATTATGAAAGAGACGAAATCAAGATGGAAGGATGACAGTGATTTAGTCACAGAACCAGTTAAATGGCTTTCCAAACTTGAGGCCACAGATAGCATTTAGATTTACAGATAGCACAGAAGCTATCTGTACAAACCTTTAACTGAAGTAAATAAAATCCAGAAAGTATAAAGAAGGAAATATAAGAAGTTTGGCTTCACTTCAGCGTAGAATTAAGTTTTATGTTCGTGTTCTGTAAATTCAGACATTTAGCTGCTTGCTGGCTTTTTCTTTTTTTTTCTTTTAATTTATTTTTATTACTACAATTGCATTTTCATTAAAGCTTCTTAAGCTCATGTTTTTGGTTCTACTTCCACCCCTAAACTCCAGAATAGCCAAATTTTTGTATGTATTTTTGTATTTAATCTAACAAATATTAGAAAAATTTATTGCCCCTGAGCTTTTTGGACTACATAGTAGGACAGAGGGTGTCCACCCCTCAGACTGCTTCCACTTCACCTTAATGGCATGCCCTCTGAAAGAACCTTAGCATCAGCTTCGTCTGACTCACCAGAAGAAAGCATCAGGGATGGGGAACAGTCATTCTTAAAGACTGTGCCGGAGAGTGCAGAGCAACCGGAAGAGTTGCAGATTTCCCTGATCGCCTTTGAACATCTATCCTTCCCTTCCCCAAGCAGCTCCTTGGATTTGCAGACTCTGGTGGTCTCCTTCAACTGCCTTCACCCACTTTTGGACTTTAGGAGCAGATACTATTACCATATGTATTTTCCATATGTAGGATCAAGACGACACATCGGTCACAATACACCAAGCAATTCTACGGTTTTATTTTTCCTTTCTTGTATCAGGAAGGAAAAGTAACAGTGTCGAGTTTTAAATAATTACTGGGCATCGAATTAGCACCTCACCCAAATGAGTTTCTGCGCCAGCCTCCTTGCATGCTCAAGTAGACTGCCCTGTATCAGAAAAAGAAAGTTCACGTTCCTAAAGTTGTGATCCCACCATAGTACATTCTCACATCTCCGGGTTTTGTAGACAGATATATAGCTTTTGGTTTTACTACATGTGCGTGTTATATAGCTATTAAATATGGCTCATTGGGAAACAGCAAGGTTAGCAAAGCCAAGGCTGAAGGAGGAAGAGGCTGCCAGCGTATTACATTCTGAAATTTTTTCTTATGCCATCCCACTCCAGCCATTGCGCTTCAGTTCTCAAATACATTTGTAATAATCATGAGTGCAAAAGCAAATATTAAACAGTAAAGTTGTTTCATATAAAAAAAAAAGAGAGAGAAAAGGAACTAGGAGAGAAATGGATAAAATAACGTAGGGCTTGTATTTGCAGTAAGATAATACGTGCTTCAATAGGTGCTTGAAAGATGATGCAAGTGCACTGAATGGTTTGGAAAAGCACAATTTGTAACATGCGTGTACTTACACAGAACTTAACCAACTCAACCTTACCATTGTCTGCTGACTCCAACCTGACAGCTAAGGTGATGGGCTCTGTCAATAGTTCTGCACTGTTTAAATCAACAGGTGTTTTGCAAGAGCCACTGTAGCCCTAACTTTTGGAAGACAAGTGGTATAGAGCTATTCCTCCGCCCCTACCTTTGCAGTCCTTTCTATGCTGTCCCTCTCAGAAGACAAGTTGCAACCTAAGCTTTCCCTTCCCCATTCTGACTCTAATAATTAAGAAACATCCTGCGTTAGACAATTCAAGGATATTTGATGAGATGGTTGCAGCCACTGTGCTCGCTGGGATGCAGGCTTCCAAAACCAATTGTCCTTTCTATATTCCTCTATTCAATCTCAGCCTTATGCTTACCAAAGGGAAAAAATCCTGTGAAGGACAGACAGAGCTGAGACAAAGTTGTCCATTTTTTACATCAGAGAGTGCCAAAGTATAAGGAAGAATTTAATTTCTAAACAGAAAGCTATTACATTCCCTCTTAGTTTAAATACAGCTGGGTTGGTTAAATATATACCCTGTATCCAGAAAAAAAAAGAAACAAGATCATGAGGCTGAAAGAGGTCAAGAGGCCATCTGTGTCCACCCCCTTCCTTTAAGGCAGGATGGTCAACACCTATCTCACTCCCAATGCATTGGTCTAACCTGTTCTTAATGACCTGTGATGAAGACATCTCAGCCTCCCAGGCTGCTGCATTGCTCTGCTCCTCTCATCAGTAGTTTTTCTGATGCTTAAACATGGTTTCTTTTGCTGCATTTTGGGCCTTTATCTTCTCTTCAAATCTACCTCAGATATGGAGATTTTTTTTTCCTCTCTTTTTGCCAGTTCTCACCCTTATGCAAAGCTGCTGCAGTGTTTCTCCTTAGTCTTTTTCTAGCCTGAGCAGTCCCGGTTCCTTCCAGCTCTCCTTTTAGGGCATGTTACACTGGTCCCTGCTCATTCAAGCTGCTCTGGATGTTCTCCAGTCGGTGCAAAGAAAAGGATCCGTTTTTGATACGGAGCATACTGCTTAGTTTGAGGCCTTACCGATGCTGGAAGCGTTACTTCATTTACCGCGCAGGATGTTACGTCCCTTTCCTCACCCCAATAGGCATTTCATTCCTCCTCTACCCCTCCAACAACATGGCATTGCTCATTTTTGTTCAGAGACCAGATCTACCATCCTAACTTTAGGACCCCCAGCTTTAAAAATGCAATTTAATACATTATTACAGAGATTATATTGTCGTAAAGACATACACCATTTCAACTGAAGATCTCACCCAGTCATTATTTTTAAAAAATATTAAAGAAAGAAATCTAACACAGGTGTTCAGAGCACTAATGTGTGTACATTTTGGCAAGATCAAAACTCTAAATCAAAGCATAATAAACAAGGAATATTGCTACTACTTGTGTGTAGGTCTGCTTGAATTTTTCAAAGACAATGGCACATACATTGTTTCCTGTACTGGTCATATTTCTACAAATCAGGATCAGGAATATCAGAGAACCACTCTTTTCACTACACAAAAGACTTAATAACATCTCATTATAGTCTTAAGCCAAACAGTCTGATTTGTAGAAAAAAAAAACCTCCAAGGGTGGAGAAAGATACTATTCATGTCGACGAAAGTGAGACGGTCACATTTGCTCAGGTATTCTGTTCATACCCATATATGTTTTGAAACAGGTCACATAACTATAGGTTCAAACAGGGAGCTACACTTCAGCTGTTGCAGTGATTAGTTGTTGAACGGGATCCCATTTTGCTAAAGACTGTACAAGTTTATTGCAAAAAGAATGTTCCCCGGCCAAACATTACAAGCCAAATACCAGATAAGGAATGGGTGGATTGAAAAATTAAAAAAAATCAATAAAAACCCAACCTACAATCCCCCATCCCCACCCCGCACCTAGAGAATGGAGGTAAAGGGAACAATGAAAAATTGGCCAAGTACAGGGCTTGGTATGATAGAGAGGTGTCCTACTCCAGCAGCTGCTGAACTGTCGTTGAGTCACTCTTGGTAGAAACTAGAGCAGGGTAAACAATGCAACAATTCAAAAAATTCAGGAGACACCCTTAGGTAAGTGCTTTGGCAAATATATTTAGCTTTGCCGGGGATACTCACTGAGACTACTTACATGCCTAAGTACCTTGCTAATCAGGAGGCTATTTAAGCTATTTGGAGGCAGAAATTGAAATGGCTTTGTTTGCGTGAAGCTGGTGGGCCTGGTTTTAGCTAGCTCTTGCGAGACAGAATCGGGCATAATACAATATGCCTTCCAAACATGCCGCCGGTGGAACTTACTTGCTACCTATATATTTTTAAAGATAATTTTTAATACTCATTATTGCAGATCCGTGTATTCCCTTTTTTTTTTCCCCCCTGTTAAAAATGAAAACTATCAATGAAAGAAATCAATCAGTCCAACACTTCAGTATTCATAAAATTCTTACAATTTTGAGGCAAAGGATGTTTTCAAACAGAAAAAAGCTTTTTTAGAAATTACTTAAATCTTATCCCCTACTGCTTTGATAAAATCTTTCATTTTCTTTTAATAACAATGATAAAGGACATGTAGAACGAGTACTATTCAGGGAAAGTAATATATAATTGAGTATAACTTGCGTATAATTTTGAATGTATCCGTAAATATAATACAATTTGTGTTTTGTTGTATACTTATTGGCAAATAGAGAGCACAGGGTTTGGTTTTCCATACTAAGTGTCTTACATGCAATTTTATGGCAAAAGGCATTTTACTTTGTAATCTACCCATAAGAACAGAGTGAAATATTACATACCCCTATTAAATGGATTATGCCCCTTTTCTCTGGAGGAGCTGCTCATGATATTATTCAAGAACTCTATTTGATACGTTACTTTAAAGTGTGTTAAATTCCTCAGCGCCTATTTCTTAGCATCCTCTTCACAGACACATTGTGAATGCTTGCACATCTTGGTGGAGTGAAAAACCATGTCGGTTAGAGAAATCACGTATTGTATTTCAATTTAACCATCAGATGGCCTACACGACTACGTAGTACTAAATTGCAATTTGATTTTTATACGAGGACAGACAAAAATAAGCAGTCCTTGGTACAGCCCATGATTGTTTTTGCTATATTCCACTCTTGAGCTGATTTCCCAAGAACTTTCTCACTAGTCTGTCAAAAACTAGAAAAAGTAAATGATAACAACGGGTACCAAGGAGAGCGTGAGCAAGGAGTAGTAGGCTTGCCTGCATCGAGTGAGCCTTCCCGGTTCACATGACTCAAACAAGAAAATCAAGTAAGCTGGCAAACCCCAAACAATGGAATGAAGAAGTAATGCAAGAGTAATACTTAATGCTGTTTATTTTGTAGAAACAGAGTATTTAAACACTTGGAATTTCATCTGAACACCACCATTCACAATATGTTGCTTTTAAAACCTTTATTTATCATTTGCAATATAATGTATTATATCTCGAAATGTGCCTATACATATTATAGGCATAAAATGCCATCTATAAAATCACCAGCTGTAATTATGCATACTCATTGTGATTAAACATGCTGAAGTCAAAGCAGAGACAATGTAAGAGAAGCTAAAAGAGGAAAAGATAAAACTATGCATATTTCTGGGCAGATAAAATTCTAATAAACAAGAATACTTTGAAGAGATAATTTCTCTTCTTTACATGCAAAATGCCAGTTTGGTGACTAGAGTAAGAAATTCTGGAAATGAAATGCAAATGAAGGTGAAACTGAAAACCAAGTTGTTTCTTGCACAAGGAAATGTACATATATATTAGATATCCCATAATCCATAACCAAATCATGATTGAACTGCTACTTCAGAGCAACTGAAAAGGTTTGTTGATAAAAAAAAAAAAAAAAGAAAAGGTTCCTGACTAGTTAAGGTATGGAAATATCTCTTTATTTATACCTGTAGCAACAGGATCTCAAACTTCTTATGTTCCTCTGAGACCTACCTACCTATAATCCATATAGGAAAAACATGAGAAAACACTGTACGCATTGCAAGAAGGAGAGAATCTACATTGAAACATAGCATAATTTTATTGAAAAAAGCTGCCAAGAGAGACAATGTGAAGATTCAACCCTATACCGTGTTTTGTAAATGCCAGTATTATTCTAAATACAAGCAGAAAGGAACCTCGCCCTGCCTCAAATCATAGTGTCTGCAACTACCACTTACTTGGAAAAAAAAGAGCAGAGCGCTTTGTAGTTCTTGCGTAACTGGTTCACACACAGGTAGGTAGAAATCTGCATCAACCCCCTGCGTCAGCTCTTTTCTATATGAACGCCTTGTGTTACCCTTACTTTGCCCCATGCGTTGGGATGGAACTGCAGCACTGACGTCCCTTCCATAAAGCAAAATAAGTTGCACAGCATTAAAACAAGACCACAGATGACATTTATCTGCCATTATTCTATAGTTTTTCTATTCTATACTGCCAGTAGCAGTCCTCTATCTGCATCGCAAGCTCTTCCTATTGATACTGCTACATATTGCCTGTTTTTAAGTATAAATAATACTCTGCAGAAAATGTCCCTACGAGCAGGGCGATGGAAGCCAAACAGCTTGCAGTGTATCAGCTCCAAACCGAAGGCTTAAAATTCCCTAGACATACTATGTTTTTAGCTCTGTTAAAAAGCACGTTACATCTGTACTGTTTCACAGTCGAGTGCATTGTGTGTTTTGTACACCAGAAAGGAAGCCCTGCCCTCACATCCAAACCTCGGTGCTTTTGGAGTTGCAGAGGCAGGATGGGCTCAGGCATTGTAAGTCAGGCGAATCTTTAGGCACGGAAGAATATAATCGTAAAACTTCTGAAGAAAACCACTGTGTAAGCCAGACTTTCAACAGTGACATAAACTAGCAATCCCAGCATGGTTTTAATGGGGAAAAAAAGCACTGCAAGCATTTGACTTTTAGAAAACAAATTAACTACTTTGGACTTCTCAGCCAGAATAATGATACTATTTACCACTGGGTGAAGGGACCCATTTTGGTACAAGCCAGGACGGAGGCACAAATTTACAGCTTTTGGATTTGCACCTGTACAGTTTCTAGCACTGTGCTTCTTTTGCCCCAGCTGCATTCCTTTAAAACAACCCTTGCCTCCACCATATCTTCTCTTGGTCTTCACTTCCTCTTTCACCGAGAGTTTTAAAAAATCCCCAGGCTCCCTTTTCCACAGAGAAGTTGCTTTATCTCCCATCTTGAGCAAGCGTGGCCAGAAGGGAGATATTGGGGGGGAAGGACGTGCTGCCAGGGGTGGCTGGGGCCCGGGGCTCCTGCCCTGCTGAGCGCTGGCAAGTGCAACGTGGTCCCACACAGCCCTACAAAGCCAGGGCTCAACCTTGATGGTCCCTCACAGGCACCGAAGGAAAAAAAAAAATAAATCATTGTGCTACTGGCAATGCAAAGAAATAGCTGGGTGAAGAAACAATACAAAAATAATAAAAGTTCTGAGGTTTGTTTTTCTTGCTTAAAACAAAAAACAAAAAACAAAAAACAAAACGCCAGCGTTGCTTTGCTGTGGAATTTCTTTTCTTGAAACCTGGGCATCAGGCAGGTGTGGGGGGAAGGGAAGGGAAGGGAAGGGAAGGGAANGAGGGGAGGGGAGGGGAGGGAATCTTGACATGATGGTAATAAAAGGACAACATCCCCTGGCTTCCCACGGGCAGTGCATCTCATCAGAAGCCGCATGGCTTCGGGTACCAGGCAGCATGCCTCTGAAGAGCAGCCTCAGTAGTCAGTACCAACAGGCCCCTGCTTTGACTTCTCATAAAGCAAGAGAACAGGCCCAACACGAGCATAAGGAAAATGAGGTTTCTGTCAATGGGCCTGAGGCACAGGGATGGGGCTCGCAGCAGCAAAGCCCATTTTGTAATTTCCTTGTATCTCCATAGAATAGCTTCCGTAAGCAATTAATTCACTCACAAACTAATTAGGAGAGGTTCAGCACCTTTAAAAATTAGGCCCTCGTTCTAAAAAATTAGCAAAATACTAATTCTGTTTGTAGAAGCAAATTTTCCACAAAGTAATAACTGCTTTCTCTGGACTTCAATTCCTTAGTTAATTTGATTGCATGAATTAAGGCATAGAAGCTTCACCAAGAATGTAGTTAGTTGAAGTCTCTTCAGTTTTTGTAAGGGATACAAAAATTTGTGTTTATGTAGCTTTGCTCGGGAACCTAACATTTACTAAGATAAATGGTAAGGTAATTATATTCAATGTTGCTGAAGGAAAATGACAGAGAACCTTATGCAATCGTTCTATTTCTGCAAATCCACGTTTTTTAGCTGCTAGTCTGCAATCTGTATTTTACCCAGTCATATCCCAATTTCCTCCCTAAGACAAGCTGCAAATTGAGTTTATAGTTTATTTTAATATTTCCTGCCATCAAATTATATGGATAAGAAATCCTGTATACTCGTGCCATAATCCCATTTCTGATGAAGAAAAGAACATACAGGCCTGTAGTATAATATTGTCATGCAAACGGATTTGTGTCTCCCTATCTTAGCTTGCCCAGACTTTGACATCTTTTAAAGTAAACAATATATTTTGCTTAGGTTAGCTGGAGAAGGAGCATAGAAACTTCACATGGAAAACTGAGATATCATCTTTCAAAATGAACAAAATATTGGACAGTAAAAAAACCTCGTGGAACATGGGTTTGCTTACAGTTCCATTAAGAAACAAAGAACAGTTCTCCAAGCCCTTCACTGGAATACTACAATATAACTTGAGACACAAAACAGACCTTTGTTTTTTACTGAGCGCAAGTTTTTGTGACATGCATGTTTAATTTCATTAGAAATTAAACAAGAAGCCACATCTCTGAGGATGAAAGTCAAAGAAAGAATTATACCTGCATTAAATAAATTGCAAAAGGAAAAAAAAAACAACCAACCAAACAAAAAACCCAAGCAAATAGTCACTGTGCAGAAAGCAGAGTATATAGGAGAGCAAGGTATCTTCAGGAGATCAGTGAAAGTACTTTGATTTCCTGAGGAAAAAAAAAGTTTATATAAACAAATGAATGTAAGGGAAACATACAGGGACCATCATAACTCTCGTTTCTCCACGGGAATACCAATAAAATTATGAAAACAAAGTGAAAAACACTTGATTCAATGATAAATAGGCAAGATAAAATATTTGAGGGAGGGATTTAGAATTGGCATTTACATATTTTTAACATAGTTGAACTTGTTATTATACATCCAGTAAAGCACAGGAATTGTACGTCAATTGAAAATTAAATTAGATGCTTTCTACAGCAAATATATAGCAAGACAAAATGCTCGTTATTTTTATGCTAGATGATATGCAAAGTACAGAGTACAATGTGGGGAAGCAAGTGCAGTAATGGCCAAGATTTAACAGTTGGTAATTTCAGGGTACTTGAAACTTAAATGCGGTCTGTTCTCCTGTCCTCAATGCTTTCTGAAAATCAGGTCCCCTCTGATGTTTCCACAAAAACTGGGGCACACAGAATAACTAGCAATTTGTTAAAACTGTGGCCTGAAAGTACCTTCAGGAAATAGATAACCTCACAAAATTTGATGAATATTCTGACTGACTCCAGCGAAAATTTTGGGCAAAACAGAATACAGTGGAATGTCCAAAAATAAGTATTAACACATAAGTCACACCTTCTCAAAAGAAAAACTCAGATGCAGCATCCTATTTGATAAAGTTATGGAGAAAAAAATAATCCAACTTATTTCCGAGAAGGACAAACAACCTCCCCAGCACATCAGCTGGCGGAATAATCACTAAAATGCAAACCAGTATCAGATGCATTAAATGTTTTGGGAAAGTCCCAAAGTAAAAGCCAGGAATGCCCAGTACCTCTCAGTCTGGCAACCTAACCACACCGCTGGGTGATGCTGAGGAAGTTCTCTCTTACCACGTGACCACAATAAGGCGGTGCAATAATAGCACAGGGTGCAGCAGTGCTTTAATTTCTGTAGCACACTAGAAAACTATAAAGTGCTACATGCTATATTCTTGTTACTACTGTTACAATGCTCTCTATTTTTCAGCCAGAAAATCGTAGGTAAGTCTTTGAGAAGGTTTTAAGATACCTGAATGTACAGAATATCCACAATAAGAAAATAGGTCAAGCATGATGATATGACAAAAAATACTAATGCCTTTTAAGCCTGTTGTCCAGGAAAAGTAAGATACAATCGTTCAAAGACATTTGAATATGTACTGGAGAAAGTCAAGATCAGACAAAAAATACATAAGGCCATATTTTTGGGTCTACTTAAAATCTTCCTTTTCCCTCATCCTTGCATCACGCGGATTTTACAGCCCACAGTCTGGACCTGTCGTCACATGGGTGCCTATTTTCTAAATTAAAAGTCAGGAACAACTGAAAAGTGTTCTGGAGAACATTTACCCCTCAGCGTACCTTTTCCATACTCATCACAAATAACCTCACAAAGAAAATGCTTGAGTGCTTTGACTTCAGAAGAGAAAATACTTGCTCCAAACAAAATGCGGTGAGGAGTACCCCTGAAAGAAACAGCTACTGCTTAAACAAAATTGATGATACAATCTTATTTAAAGTGCTTTAAAAATGGAATAGCACCTGTAGTCTCCCCAACCAGGTTGTCCTCATGAAATAGCAGGGCCTGTTTCCCAGGTTTGTGTGTGGGTCAGTGATGCGTCTTCTTAATCTTCCATAAAGAGTGAGTTCAAGCTGGCTTACGTGGCTTGAAAGCCATTTAAAGCCATCTTAAAAAAAAACCCAGAAAGGTAAGCAGTGACTATCTGAGTTTATTTAGCACTCTATGAGCTTAAGGAGTTTTATAAATTGGTTTCATCTCATTTAGCGTCTTCATTAATAAAATGGCAGAGCGTGCTGTAAACAACATGCTAATCACACCACGTAATGCTAAAATAAGAGGGTCTGACGGCATTCAGTGAGAACGGAGATAATACAAAAGCCAGAGAGGATGAAACACACTGCAAGAAAATACAGTAACAAGCTTTGAAAATTGTCACAAGGAGAGCACAGGCAAAGTCCATGGAGGGAAGGCTGAGAGCTGGTGAGAGCAGGCATGCCAGAGCAGCCCTGCAGGTGACACTAGACAGCAATTTGGAGGAGGCTGGACAATCTGAAGTAGTAGCACAAAAAGTATGTAAAATTCAGGCTGCTACTGTGGGGCTTCTCTTCTAATAGAGCAGAGAAAGCCGCTTTCACTAGCTAAATCTGGTTCAGCTTTCATTCCCAGAAGGCAGCAGCACGCTGGCATAGATTGGAATGAACTGAAATGCAGGGCAGAAAGAGAGAAAAGGTCTTACAGGTTACAAGGAAAACATTAAACTGCTAAGAGGTTTTGAATTTTCCCTTTCACAAATGTTACGAGAGCAAAAGTTTGGAAACATTAAATAAAACATGATGGAGAAAAATGAAGGAGGGGCTGGCAAGGGGTACATTTCTTGATTGAATCAATTCATTCCGGCCAGAAACCATTCAAAGGCTCTTGCCGAAGAATGGTGGCAAATTAGAAATGGGTTGTGGTTTACTCCGCTAGTCCCAGGGAGAAGGGCTTCCTTCTGCAAAGGCCTCCTGCCAAATGGTATCTCCATCAGTCACAACAAAAGAGTCAAGGTCTGAAAGAAGACGACAGGCAGCTTCCTTTCAGAAGTACGTGCTCTCCATAATTCTCAAATTATTTCACGAACGGTATTTATCACGTGGGCCGAGGGCTCATTATCTACATTTGTCACAAGAATTCTGACCAACCTTTTAAAAATGTGTCAGTCTGAAAGCTGACGCTCAAATCATGTTAAATCATCTGAAGTGGAAAGCCACAAACATCACTGTTTAGCAGAGAGCACCGCTACCATTAGACTTCGGTACTTCCTCATCCCACCAAAAGCTGCCTTTAAATCGCATTGTCCCTGTCTCTATTTCAAGGCCTTTCAGCTCTTCTCTCTCAACCAGAGCTTAAGGTAAATGGCTTCTACTGACAATTCCCTTGATCACAGACAATTTCTGGTCTAGTTTCTGACAAATACAACAACTACTACTATAGCCCCAGTAGGGTCTGTGCGCACTTTTTCCTCACTGCTGCTGTTATTCTCTGAAACTTTGGAGTAGTCACGTTGTAATATGAACTGATCTGTTTTATGCAGGGGGAGAAATATAAAACTTCATCAGTAACTGGTTTTGGGTTTGGTTTTTCTCCTTTCTGAAGTGCTATAACCAAAACAACATGCTTCTCATCCTTAATTTTATGCATTCAGATTTGAAGTGGTGAATCACAAGAATTAAAAGGCAATACAACTCTGTCTTTTGAGCCAAGACAGAAAGCCTCGTATGCTCCATAAATCTTGGGATCCAACTAAAAAACAAAGTAAAAGTGGAGCTGGGGGTGCTCAATCCAGCCAGCACACAAAACCATATCAGAGAAGGTTCACCACCACATATCCAGCATCCTTGAAGCTCTTCCTCTAGCAGTTAGACATAATATTTGAAATAAGCCCATGTACTTGGCTCATCCCTGCATTGCAACCAGGCCGCCTCCTGCATTGTACCTCCAGCTTCTGCTCAGCACTGAGCAGCACCTCCCGGACTGCACCCTGCCAGGTTGTAGCCATCAGGATTTCTTCTGTGCTCTGGTTTTGGACGGTGTGTAATGGGTACAGCCCAAATACAGTAGTAGAATAACCACAGCTCCGGCACCGTGGGCAACAGCGTGGTCCTCTGAGTCCAAAAGAGTGAGAAGACAGTGAGCCATCCCACCTTCGGTTGAGTTTCTGATGTCTGAGCACACACCCATGTGTTCACATACCTGCATGCACGCACGCACACAGAGTACGACAGCCATTCAAAGCCAACAAAAAAGGTGACGGGTAGCTTTTGTTGGTTCTGTCGCTTTCCCCTCAAAAAAAAGGACCATTTGTACGCTATATGTGCTACATCGATAGACTCAATGGTAAGCTTCATCCTGTTTATGAATCAAAACAAGATTGTTTTCCTAATTACATTTACATCACTTTGCTTTTTAAATTTTCCATCACAAACAGGGCACATATTCTGGAATAACACCAAGAACTCTCTGATGACATAGAAAGTAGGCAGATATCTTTGCAGCAATATTGACCCTTGTTGCTGGTGTGCAATAGAAAAAAAAAAAAAAAGCTTTTTTCATCAGGACTCTGAACATAGAAGATTCCCCTCAACAAGAAATTGTTAATGAACTAGAGTTGTATATTCGTAATCAGGAAAAAAAAAAGGCAGAAAAGTAAATAAAATCCATTTTTAATTAATGATTTTTACTTTTCTTCTAAGCATTTCTGCCACTGGCTCAGCCTCCCCCACTCTGCCTCTCCTCGCACTGAATGCTGCCTGATCACATGGCCACAAGTCAAAATGAGACCAAATGACGCAGAAAACTAAAATTGAACTTTAACCCCACCTCCTCCCCCCAGTTATCCCCCCCTCGCACTGTCGGGGGGGGGGGGGGGGGGAAAAAAAAAAAAAAACAAAAAAAAAAAAAAAAGAACGTTTAATTTGACACAAAGACTTTTCTTTTTGCAGAGTTCTGCCAGGCAGATTATCTGCAACTAGAAGTAGAGCATTTAGAATGAAGAGCAGAAATAGAAATGTAGGGGTGGGGACTGCTAGCTCAGAAGAGCCTTTTGTCTGGCGATACTGTGACTAAAGATAATCTTTGTTTATCTTGTATGTTTAACTTGTGTCTTGTATATCCAAAGTGTTGGAAAAAAATGTGGAATTACAAGTGAGTAACCGAACAAACCCATAACACAGGGTATAATTTCTAGGCATGGCGAAGGCAGGAAAAACAAACTCAGCAGTTATTATACCTTTTTTTTTCCCTTTATAATCTCTCCCAGACTTGCGGTACAATAACGTTACGATTAAAGTACACTTTGACTAACAATTTTACAGCAGAACGATACAAAATTATGCCACATTGCTAATACAGAAAAGCAGAGCTGCGATGCACCCTGGCTATGCAAGTACAGCTTAAAGATAAAACTTTACAGAGAAGAAGCAGTAAGCTCAAGGCTGCCGAAAACTGAATAGGATTTAAGTATTTAGTGTCACCCAATCAGTGAAATATGATTAATGAGTCTGGAGGAGTACACTGCCTTTTAGTCTCCAAAGCAAGGCGGGCTTGGGGGGCGATGGACGTATTTGAGCTCTTCAGCGATAAAAGCCGCAGCAAAATTCTGCACAGCTAAACTACACGTTCAATCGCAGCTGCTTATTTCTCCTCTGTGTGATTAGAGCCTCCCATTTCCCTCATTACAGGCCTGATATTATTGAAGCAAAGCCAACAGCAAGTTAGCAAGCCAGCAGGGGAGCAAATTGATTATACAGTTAGCTGTGGAAAAACTGAAATTCTTTATTAAGGGGAAATGAAATACAGTTAATTTATGCTTCAGCTGAACCCCTCCCACACTACACTTACTCTGCTGGTACTCTGAATTTTCTCTGAAGCTACAAGACAGCCAAGAAATTACAGAGGCTTTATTGATACAAAAATAAAGTCAGGCCTTCAGGATTTTTTTAAAGGATTTTTCTATTGCTAATTACCATAACTCACTCACTATATAGGACAACATGGCATTGAATCTGAAAAGAAAGAAAGGTGGAAAGCATTTGGGTTTATGCAGACTAGAAGACTTTGGTATCTGTCTTTAACTGGTGTTACAGAGGCAGTCCACAAATAAATGTAAACATCACCTTATCTGGAAAGCAAGAACTCAATTTTTGTGGTATTTCAATTATAAATCTCTTTCTCCAAATGAAGAAAATAATCCTTTGGGACCAGAAGTAATTTTTTGGATAATAACAGCAGGCCTCTTACTGTATTTCTGAGGAGAACAGTAGGTTAAGCAGACCGTGAGAAAAAGTCCATTTCTAAAATGGGACCTTGCAGAACATATCACCTGGCATCGTGCTTGTCCCATCCCAAGTGATCGCTCAGATCTTCCCTGCCGAGTGGAAAAGCCCTGGGAGCTCATGAGCAGACCCCACCTGAAGACTGATAAATTCCTCCAGCCCCACTCACCCTTGACAGAGCCCTGATTAACAGGGCTCTGGACAGGACCCTGCTGAGGAACGTCCCCTCTCCAAACAGGTGTCACCTCCCATCGCTCTCAGTGGGTCCCAGGCCACCAGCCACCCTTCCCAAAGACAGTTGCTGCTTCTTTTAATCTATTTTTCACTATCCCTTTCCATCCCCTGGCAGGACAAGGGATGCATCCTCTTCAGAGGGCACCTTGGCTTCTGTCCCGTGAGGCACGAAGGATGCAGTAACTCATGGAAGATTAGCATCTTAACGCAAAGGAGCCCACACAAGAGTCCCATGGAGGGAAATGCTTAATGAAACCACTCCGCAGGAAGGGAAAATACCATACAACATGTCTTTAATAAAAAGTGTGACTTAGGATTCACAACCTTAATCAAACTGCAAGGAGGAGCAGCCCTCTAATCGCTGTCGTGCCTCAGGTAGACCTTCCTGTGTTTCATTAGCCTTTCTTCTGCCTTCTCCACATTTCTGATGCTTTGTTCATGGTGCAACACCCCTGTAATATATTTTTTTCTCCCAATTACTGATGAGTGCTTTGAGATTTCCCCTGGTTTTCAGACAAAACTTCTACAATTTTCTGTATCTGTCAGCGTCTTTTTGGTTGAAAACATTCAATGGTCTTACTAGAATAAAAGCAATCAAGCTTGATTTGCACAACCCACTTATGCGATATTAATACTAAAGGAGAAGTAAAAATACACGTTATGCTTTTATTTCCTGTTACCCTCCTCCCCCCAAGAATTAGAGAAAACAAACATCGTCTTTTTCACTTGCTGCTATAATATCCACTGACTAATCCAAGGAAGTGATAATAAATGCAAGTGAAGGTCTGCACACAACTTAAAATGCAGAAGAGCTTATTTCGCTCAAGTCTGGATGTTTACCACAAAATGAGATGGGCTCAAATTGCCCTTGTGACCGCTTGAGACATATACTCATTAAAGATACCATTGAAGTAATATGGAGGAGGAAATAAATTGTTTGAAAGGATAGTGCCAAGACTGGCAAATCTAAAATTTACTACACAGTCATACTGAAGCTATTTTGGGAGCCACAGTCACCTCTTGGAAAAATAAACACATTTCCACAGAACAGCAATTCCGTATGTTGCACTTGGCCATCTTGACTGAAGCCAATGGGGTAATGACTTTTACAAGTGGCAAAAACCAGTCCCTTGGCAAAACTGATCCCTGGTCTCATGAAATGTGGAACTATTTTGTTAAAATAAAAAAAAAAAGAAATGTTTTACCTAAATCTGTACCTAAACATCTATATATACACACTTGTTGCTCATGAGAAAATGTCTACAAGGAGAAAGACAGCAAATCTCCAGTACACAAACTCTGACATAAACAATCATCGACATAAAAATGCTGCTTTTGTGCTGGCAGGTGGTTTTCAAAAAGAAACAAACATAACCGCTTCACAAGAAATTAAGCGAGAGAGATTTCCAAGAAATTCGCAGTGTCATTCTGAACACATTCTTTCCTGATCCATAGCATCTATCCGTTTTAAACAGGATTATTCACATATGGTGCCAAAGCACCATAAAGAAACCAACGAACCTAAACACACAGAATATATCGTAGCTGTGACTGGGATGTATTCAGGAAGCATCCAGAAAGCCGTGTGTGTATGTGCATACACATATATACACACTCAGAGTCTTTTGATAGGCTTTCCTCCTACGTTTTGTTATGTTTCATTTCACTTCTTATTCGTTACGTGGCTGGTTTTAAAAATTTATTTATTTTTTTATATATATATATATATATAAAAATACCTCAAAAGCTTTCCATTTCACAATGGAAGCATGGCAAAAGACTGTAGAAGAGCTATGACTCTTTTCAGTAACCTGAGGTAAGGGCCATGTAAAATTCCTATTGTGAAAATTAGCCCTCAGATGGCTACGTAGGCTCCTTAGCTAAGCAGTGCCATCTTAAGGAGAGGGCTTGGTGGATTCTAGAGCCTGAGCACCAATTTGGAGAGCCCCCCGTGATTTGTAATAGAGCTGGCAGACATAGCAAATACTACGTGATTTCATAGTATATGACCAAAAAAAACCTAAAAAAGCACAGGGGACAGAGCTTTTCTGTTAGGAAGAGGTTGTTTTTCTGGAGATAGGGCTGGATACATGTAAGCAAATTGCATTACTGAACAGATCTGTCCATGTGCAACAAATCTGACACTGGGCTCCCAGTAAACAGCGTGAACCTTCATCTTCGGCACGATGAAGCCAACCTGATCTACTCACTGTGTGTGTGCCATTTAATCACCCGGGGCCATTGATGCCCCCAGATTGCGGCCAAGAATTTGGAGGCTCAAAGTCTCTAAAGTCCTTTAGGCGACCCTGTTACTGGTCTTAAATACGAAATAAACCCTGAAGGAGAGAAAAAAAAAAACTCTTTTGTACAGCAGGCAACAGAGAAAGGTGGGTGACAGCATATTCTGAGTGAATGGCACAGCTAGAGTCCCTGCCCTAGCCAAATGCTTTGTGTGTTACACAATATTGTTTCCTAATACTTTCACAGTTGCTTCTAATGCTTTTCTGCTAATGAGCTCCAAATGCTTCACAAAGATTCAGACATTTCAAAAAATTATTACTGGTTTTGAGTATATTCTTCTGTGAACCCAAGCCGAAATCCTGAAAGGAGCACTGAAGAAGCTGGCTCAGCAGTTAGTCCAACAGACAGGCATCTTGAAGGCAGTTGGCATCAAGAAGAGTGACAAAAATGAAGGCATTCGAAAGTCCTCAGCGAGTTTCAGAGATCTGTGGCCTGTGAGTCCCATTTCCTGCATCTTTAAGACGTAACATGTCATTGTTCTGCATCAGAGAGCATCCGACTGCAGCTGGGAGCAAGAGGCATCACTGGTACCAACCACGGCTTTGCCAGGTGTATGAACCTGGGTTAAATAACTTTATCCCTAGGTCATTCTTTGAGTCAGTTGCAGTGCAGAGGAGAGGTGTCTTTCCATCATCTTGCTGACAGATAGACCCTCAGCAGATGCAAAACACTCATCTTTCTCTCTACCAAAAGTGAAAACACTCCTTAACATGGGATTTCCTTACTGTGATAAGACTGAACCATCTTTTTTTTTTTCCAATTTACTACAGCTCAAAAGGTCCTATCAGTCTACTTTTATGAATATTCTTAACATAACCTGGGCTGCAAGTTGATCAACACAAATTAAAAGGACTCTAAAATGGAAGAGAGATGGAAAAATAATGTTTTACAACTGTAATAATATTCTATTAACACCACCTCTTGAGTGAGGCTGATGCGCTGCACAGGAATCTGGGCTGTTTTGCTATAAGTGGAAAGTTACCTAAGTAGGGTGTCTCTGCAGAGATGAAGGATGCAAAGAGGTGGAGATGTAAAAAGCCAGCTCTGCTTCTCAGAAAGGACACAGCAACATAAGAACTAGCACAGGAATTTGGAGACTTTTCTTAGCTTCACACTAAATGCTTGTAGCTGATATGGTTTTTGCAGTTTTTATACCCTGTATAAAATCGACTCTTCAGCATTTAGAGCGCTAGAAGACCTGGGAAACCTTACGCAACTGGAGAACTAAAAAAAAACAAAACAAACCACCTCAAACCATCTGAAGTAGTATAGCTACGTTGATTCACTTGGAATCCTAGGTGATTAAACCCATCAAATCTAAGGTCTTATATGGAGACCCAAATTAGGACCCAACAGGGAAGCAGAGAAAAGTAAAAGGAAAAACAAGGGAAAGAAGGAAGTCTGATGTAGTGATAGAACACAGGTCTTTGTTAAATTCCCAGATACAACTCTGGGCAGGTTGTATTTTGAGGTACTATAGGTTTGCTGTGTGTGGAGGAGGTGGAATCTCCAAGCCAATGGGGACATTATGAGGCTTAACACCAGCTGTTTGTTCCATTGGTGTAACCATACAAAGTAAGATTATGTACTTGGGAACACGGAGGATTGGAATAAGAATAAACCAGGCAAAACTATCAAACATCATAAAATTTCTATAAGCTTTTGCTCAACTAGGACTTAAGCCGGGGGCAAGTCTGTTCAGTGTGCTTTTGAACAGCGACTGGAGATCAGCTAGGATAGTCATGGTATTAAAGCAGATAAGTAATGAAGTGGGCGAAGTATCCAGCCGACACTCGAACAACCTGTCTAAAATGAGTATATCCAGAAGTACCTAATGGCTGGGGAAAAAAATTTCCCTGCTTTTGCATTACAAGTCCTATTTTTAGATCACTGGTATTTTTAAAAGGTTTTCAAGAAGACTGTTGTTTGTTTTTTTTTTTTTTTAAAAAAACCCCAGAATTTACAGAACGAGACCAAAACGTGAGGTGCTGGATGACTTTGGGTGAAGGGAAAAGCTTTGGCACAGGCGTCTCAGCAAGACAGCCTAACCTAGACTCCTGGCCAGGCTCCAGCTTGGGAAGCTGTCCTCAGCCTCCTCCGAGATGACTATCGGCTCCTCTTCCTGCTCAAAGCTGTTGAGCAATAAAGCTCTGAGTTGTCAAACTGATACTGCTCTTTCAAGCAGAAGTGGCTGTGATTCAGTCATTGGTGAAATAACCCTCCTGATACTAAAACTCCCTGAGCTCTACTGGAATTAAAAGGGCAATTATAAATACAAAGGATTTGTTTTGCTACTCTTTTTGGTGAATATTGGTTTCTTATTATCTTTGCGTTTGTGATGTCTCATTAGTAACGACTGACCACACGCTACTGGATTTCTTTTACCACAAACAGGAATAAGGTTGTGCACTCCACAGCTGCATTTTAGTAGCATGAGCAATATTATGAAATATGGTTTTATTCCTTCATCACATCATCTCACTAAAACAAGAGAAAAGAGGATGTTCAAGCACAACAGAATCACTTAAAGTCACGGGACTGGCAAAGCTGAACTTGAAAGATCCCTCCTCCCCGCACGCAAGCACTGCTCTCATCATGCTAACATTTCTTCAGCATCCCTAAAAGTGAACCAGGATTTCCTTTGAGTACTGAAACTAACTCTCTCTTGTCTGTCACCCACCCTTTGTTGGTTGGTTGGTTGTTTTTTATTTATTTTGGGGTGGGGGTTTTGTGGCTGTGCTTTTGGTTTTTTTTTAAAATTTGTTTGTTTTCCAGTGGGACCAAAATATTGTACCTATAACGTTTTATGTTCCAAACCAAATTCAAACTGCTGGTCACCAGCACCCATACCTCGGCACTGATTTCTTCTGGCTGTCTTTCTTGACTATTCCAGTAGAAATAGTTTCCCCTCCATAACATTTCCTAAACTGCTAAGACATTTCTAAAACCGCACTGTTTAAAACATTCCACGTTCTCCAAATGATGCTGTCAAGAACTTTCTAGTAGTGTCATTGTGAATCAAAGCTAGTATTTTATAGAGAAAAACAAACAGTAAAGGTCTAGCTTGCCTCTATCTTTTTAGAAACCAGCATATTCATACAACGAACGTGACTATAACAGATGTGCTCCTATTCTCTTTTTCTCCCTCTCACCACTGCCTTCACTATGAGAATGAAAGCCACACTGTGATGCCTTAAACAATATTAAAGTGACCAAGGGCACAGCTCCCCTGGTCCAGTGGTGCTGGAGGGGATCTGCGGTTTCAGAAAAATCTAAGGCATACGAACTACCACGATAATTTAGTTTCCTGCAAATGGATTGTAAAAGGGAGAATGGCAACTGAAGTAACCGTCTATCTGTCACTGAAGTAAACATGTATCTCTTAAGCAACTAAGCTTCCATGAGAAATGAGACAGGGAGAAATAATTAATCAGCGAAACAGCTAGAAACTAGCTTTCGTACAAAGGATTATTTTTACTAGTGCCAAGTTTCTCTGCTATATCTATGTAAATAAAAACAGATCAAAACTGCCCAGTCTTTCTGATTTAAAGCATATTTCTGGTTGTATTACAAAAAAGCCGCCTTCAGGATACACCCATTGGGAAATTCCAACATTCTTGGTCATGTTGGCTGTCAAATACGCACGCTGAGCTTTGTTCATGGGAAGGACCATTTTCTGTTTCCAAGCTCAGGCTCTTATTATAGCTTAGATCAAACCCTGTAATAAAACCCTCTAACAGGCGCCAATTCTATCATATGCGAATACTTAAACTTCTACTGAATCCTCTGGCCTAATCGACCATCTACAGCCTTCCTTATCCTGACAATATTGCCAGAGGTGCATTTGTTCCTCATCATTTCATATTCCAGGCATGGCCAAAGTGTGAAATTCAGTTGTCGTGTTCACCTTATAGCAGGAAAAGAACTGCCTTAACATCACAAGTAACAAATATGTTGTTACTGTCTGAAAGCTGAGTTTTAAACTAACAGATCCTTATGGTTTTGTTAGACAACCCCTGTGAAATCTTGGAAAGAGCATTGAGCACTCCTAGATGCACTTGTAAGAACCCAGAAAACAAACCTCCCTAGACCAAGCTGCCCTTGGCCCTTCCCTTTAGCCCCTCCAAAAAAGACACAAACTCCTCCGGAGGAAGAGGACGCTGCTGGGTGTCCAGAGGCTGCACCAGGCCAGCAGGGCAGGGGCTGCTGCAGCTACGCTGCTGCAAATACATGTCATTTCTCATTTTTGCCAGAACAGAGAACCCAGGAACAGTTACAAGGCTGCTGTTAAGAGAGCAACGTCTTTTACAGGCCAGCTCTCCAGCCTGCAATCAAGGGGAAGATACATAAAAAAAACCCCCTAACAACCAAGCGAGAGCCATTGAATGAAAACAAAATGCAAGATGGCACGTAAAGAAAAACATAACACAAGAATGGCAGCCTCTTTCATTTGTAACACCACCTTTAAACTTCACTTAAGCCTCATCCATTCAGTAAGTCAAGAAAGCACACATAAACACTTTAGGTGGAGCTGGGATGAGTACATAACGACAATAAGAGGTTTCTGTTAAACCACATTGCTATCTGCTGCAGATCACAGAGATTTTTTTTATTAAGGGGCTAGATAAGGAGGGGCAGACGGTCCTCTAACTCAGGCCTGTATCCACAGTGGTGGATACATATAGTAGCCATTTGGTTGTACTTACAAGATCTGAGGATTTTTAGGACCGACTTGAGGCCGCTTCCCAGTCTCAGGCTCCCCAGCCCTTACACCTTCTCTCCTCCGAAGAGCCACCTCCTTCCCTGCAGCAGCCGGGGACACCAGCCTTCCCTGCCAGATTCTCACCACGGGACCACGAGCTGAACAGCAGAGGACTTCTCTTTCACCTCTCTTAGCAGTTCCCTGACCAGCTGATGAATCTCCTTGCTCCTCACCCCTCCTTTCCATACCCTTCTTGCTTTTTCTCTTTCAAGCTTTGTATCTCCAACATCTCCCCGCAGCAACTAGCCCCTTTCCCCCTGCTGCTCCCATTTTTCCTTCTTTTATAACTGCTATTGCACAACTGGATGTATGTTCATTAGCCTGTAGCTGGTGGAGGTAACCAGACCCCCCTTCTTAGCCCTTTCGGCTTCCCTCTGCATCCCAGCTCAGAAATCACCTGAAAAGGTGGCCCGTGCCCAGGACTTAAGCATTTTAATAGTTTAACTAGAATATTTTAGGGGTAAAACAACATGTAAAAAAAACATATGCACCAGCAGCCTGCAGCAGCAAAAGACAGTCATTTGCTTTCTGAACTCATTTGCTGCCAAGTAAATTATGAAATAAAATTATATTTCCAATTGCTACCTCCAAGGGAGCAGAAGGGAATCGGAGAGAAAAGCATAGCTCTGGAGAACGAGGAGATGTGGCTACAGCTTTCAACTCTGCTAGAGAAATCCTCTGACACAAGCGATATCTCAGCCAGGCTGTGGGTTCAGCATTAACCAACCCAGGTACGGTGGATCCACTCTGTTCAAAACCAGTGTGCAATTTTCAGGTGAAAGTTGATGTAGTCGGAGGTTCGTCACCAACTATGTCGCGCTTTGTGCTTTTTACTTAACATTCTCTTTATCATGCACTTTGCCAAGAGACATAGTAAAACGAAGGCAGACCAGTGATAAGAACGGAAAATAAAGACTTTTAACCTTGTAAATAAGTGCTAAGCCTTTCCAGTGACAGCAATGTTCCCAGTGAAGATAAACATCGCCCCCTCTTGTGGCTAAAACTAACTACTGCTAACTTAGTGGCACTTCAAAACTTTTCATAAAATTCATTGAAGAAGGAATTCTTTACCTAAATTTGCATCTCAATGCACAGTCACATACATGTTCACACACGCGAAAGTATTATAATAATACACCATGCATAGAGTTCGTATTGGATATACCATTTCATCTAGTATCTCTGTGTTAAAGGGCTCCCAAAAAAAACCCCAAAAATCTCCCTCAAAAGGGTGATGAAACTAGAGAAGAAAAGTTACCAGGGATCTGATACGCAGAAATCTACAACTCCATACAAAAGAGACTGTAAGTGATGGAGTTTTTCATACCCAGACACTGACTGAACTGTTGCCCCCTAGGTAACAAAGAGTTAAACTCACAGACTAGCTTGGAAATTAAAGATGTGAAACTACTGGATTCCTTCACAGGATTAACACACACCCTTAAATCTCTCTTCTCAGGGTACACAGAACCCCATACAAGACTTTCTGTGAGCATTTCAAGACCTCGGTGGCTCCAGAGACCTCAACAATTTATTTTTTAATTCACCTGAACGGCCATTATAAGTCAAATACACAGTGTAATGACACGGTCCCTTACCATGTGTAAGTAGATAGGAGATGTCTTACTAGTGCTGTTTAATAGAGCTGTACCAATGCATTCCAATGGCTTGAAGCCCCCTCCCTCGCTCCAGTTTCCCACTTGACAGCAAAACAGAGGATGCCTCTCATTCGTCTCAATCTGCGTAAAGGAGTGGACCCTTCTTTATGCAGATTTGCACAAAAAACTTGAGTAAACAGGGCCCCAAAGACAAAAAGGAAAATAAACAGTTCCACTTCCAGTCAAGCTGCAATTTCATCGACAGACCAATGAATTATTTTCTATGCTTTCATTGACAACAAATCACAATTTATATAAAATGCCAAGCATATTAAAATTTTTATATGAAATATCATTGTAAAATAAATTCCCCCCCCACCCAAAAAAACCCCACATTGCAGTGTGAAGACGGGATAGAATACTATAGAATTACTAATATTTGTATTCTCTTTTAACTCAGTAGTAAGTTATTTAAACAAGAAAGCATGATTTCATTATACAGAATGAGTAATACGGTTATTCACAGGAGTAACAGTTAACTCAGGTATTTCCAGCTGATATCAGGGAACGTTCAAATTTATCTAAAATACATAGCTACTATTATTTGTTGCAAAGAATGGTTGGAGACCAAGAATTAAAATACCTTGACCATAGGACAGACAATGTCATTTAATCCGAGACAAAAAAGCAAACCTGTGCTCTGGGATTTTTCCACTCCACCTTCTGTAAATCTCTTTCAAAATGTTTGTTGCACTCAAGGTGCAAATGCCCTTGAAACAGAAAAATAAGGGGAGCATAAAGGTGATATTTTGGGAGCAAACCGCAGCTATGTATGTCCATACTTTCCAGGAACTTGCAGCTGCTTTTTTTTCTTCAGTAGTGGCTGCAGCTGGTCTCATTCTTTTAAGAAAACTAGACCCATCCCTACAGGAGTTTCCCCTTAAACAGCCTCCCCAACCTCCCCCATCATTAAGGAACCATAATTCAAGCTTAAATACTTTGGAAAGAAATTAATTTTCCTGCAGTAAAGGAAGACCGATGCACAAACATTAGAGCAATCTAATTTTAGATCATTCAGACAATACACTGGATCCTTACACGCATTTATTTAAGGCTATTTATAGTCCTCCAGACGCTGCTGGAAGTACAGTCATCCATTGTGGAGTTACTCTGCTGTACTCTGGTTTGGGAGGGAGGGAGGAGGCAATCAAGAGTCTGATTGTTCTGCGGAACACAGGTACGGAGGTGTTAGATGAAATGTTCATTTGCAGCTGAACGGAGATCAAAAGATTGAGCCGCTTCGCAACTCTGCTGCTGCCAAAAACCGTAGGGGCACTGTAGAACTTGGAAGTCCCAAACCGCACCAAATTACAGGCCCAGATAGAAATGCTGCTCATAGCTGCAGACATGGAAATGGGACCGTGTGCCAGAGCGGGTGGTGGTGGTGGGGGAAACCCTGAAGAAGTTTTCAGTCCTCCGGGGACACTTCTGGAGCTGTATAAATGGCTACACTGTACCTCAGAGCCTGAGCGTTGAAGTCAGCAGCTCCCTTGTAGGCATGTGACTTCCAGAACGAAGTTCTTCTTTTTGTTGTAGGCACTTACAAGCTCATCTAAATGTTGGCACTCTACAGTCTCTAGGGCTGCGTTACCAGAAGGCCTCTCAAACCCCAGTCTTTCTTCAGTTCTTCTTTTTAGTTCACCTTTTTAAAAAAAAAAACAACCAAACACAAATATCAACGTATCTTCTGGCTTCAGATGAATTTTAACAATGCATCTAAGGCAACCTTTCCAAAGAATACAGGCAGTGGTACTTCCCACCACTTTACACAAACTGTAATTCAGGCTCGGTTCCCCATGATACCCCAGAAGCCTTTGGACCATCAGCTCCAGCTCTTCTGCTGTAAGGTAAGAAGACATTCAAGGCCAGGCTTGATGAGGCTCTGAGGAATCTGATCTAGTTGAAGATGTCCCTGCTTACTGCAAGGGGGTTGGACTAGATGACCTTTAAAGGCCTCTTCCAACCCAACACATTCTATGATTCTATACTGCTTCTCCACTTATCCTTGTCTGATACATGGATCATCTTTTATCACATTTAGATGCAAGTCCTAGGGCCGTTAGCCATTCTAGAGCAGATGTGCTATTTTAACTCATACCGTCATTCAGATATACAGGTCAAAGGACTGCAAGCTGAAGTATGGAAAATCCAAAGTGCGGCAGCACAACATCTTGTTTTCATCACAGCGTGTCTTGAATAGAAAAATCTGCTTTTGAAGTTATGGGTGATTTTTGACAACCTTCCCCGTGAAGCTGAATCACCCAGCCATGCAGAACCCAATGCGTTACCGTTTTTCTCTAAAGCAGCAACTGCAAGGCACAGCAGATAAAATATATTTGTAGGTCACAGATCCTTAAGTCAGTGTCCCAATAACTATGTGAGCTAAATATGATCCGCTATTTAAAAAGAAACAGAAAGTTAAAACTGACTAGTTCAAGGTTCCCAAAAAGACTGAGATAGATTCAGAAACAGAACTTAACTCATCGTGGTTTTCAAGTTAACATCTTAACCATACTACGCAGCAACTCAGTTTGATATCAGATCTAAGTCCAGCCTTGGAAGTATTAGCAGGCTGATGTTGGGGTGATCAAACCATACCGCTCTGAAGTCCAAAAGATACTTCCCCACTGTAAGAGAAGAACTTTGCATGTTATGAAGTTACCATGGACAAAGATAAGTAACTAATAAAATGGGGAAAGGACAAAACAAACTGGCATAACAACTAATATGGTAGCTCTACCTTGAAAATTTTTGTTTCTAAAAATTATGACCCTTTAAAAACTAGCTAATCCCCAGTGAAAGAAATCCAAGCTACTGCCAGCAATCAGCACAGGCCAGTAGCACTCCTGCCAAAAAGGGTTAATTTGTTACACTGCCTTTTTTCAAGACACAATGATCCCAGGCCTTTGAAACATCCAGTGTGTGCTATTGAGGTATTGCAGAAATAAACTATTATGGCAAATTTAGGCCACATGCTTACCTACGAATGCTACTGTTGAAAAATATTTTAACAGCATCAGCAAGAACAACAACAGAGAACCACCACTGCATGGGCGCTACGCTACAAACAAAACCAAGAGGCCACTAGAGTGAGCATGACCATGGAAGACGAGGCTGTGTTCAAGATAAAGCCTTTCATAGAATCATAGTATGGTTCAGGTTGGAAGGGACCTTCAAGATCATCTAGTTCCAACCCCCCTGCCATAGGCAGGGACACCTCCCACTAGACCAGGCTGCTCAAAGCCCCGTCCAGCCTGGCCTTGAACACCTCCAGGGATGGGGCATCCACAGCTTCCCTGGGCAACCTGGCACAGGGGCTCACCACCCTCACAGTAGAGAATTTCTTCCTAATATCTGATCTAAATCTCCCCTCTTCCACTTTAAAACTGTTGGCCCTTGTCCTGTCACTACACTCCCTCATGAAGAGTCCCTCCCCATCTCTCCTGTAGGCCCCCTTTAGGTACTGGAAGGCTGCTATAAGGTCCCTCCAGAGCCTTCTCTTCTCCAGGCTGAACAACCCCAACTCTCTCAGCCTGTCTCGACCCTCCTCTGGACCCGTTCCAACAGGTCCATGTCCTTCCTGTGCTGAGGACTCCAAAGCTGGATGCAGTACTTCAGGTGGGGTCTCACCAGAGCGGAGTAGAGGGGCAGAATCACCTCCCTTGACCTGCTGGCAATGCTTCTTTTGATGCTGCCCAAGATGCAGTTGACTTTCTGGGGCTTCTCATCCACCAACACCCCCAAGTTCTTCTCCTCAAGGCTGCTCACAATCCATTTCCTGCCCAACCTGTATTTGTGCTTGGGATTGCCCCGACCCACATGCAGGACCTTGCACTTGGCCTGGATGAACTTCATGAGGTTTGCACAGGCCCACCTCCCAAGCCTGTTAAAGTCCCTCTGGATGGCATCCCTTCCCTCCAGTGTGTCGATCACGTCACACAGCTCAGTGTCACCGGCAAACTTGCTGAGGGTGCGCTCAATCCCACCATCCATGTCGCTGACAAAGATGTTAAACAGCACCGGTCCCAGTACTGATCCCTGAGGAACGCCACTCATCACTGGTTTCCACTTGGACATCGAGCCGTTGACTGCAACCCTTTGAGTGCAGCCACCTAGGCAGTTCCTTATCCACTGAGTGGTCCATCCATCAAATCCGTGTCTTCACTTCCATGTTGGCAAGTTACTGCTCATTTTCCTTCTGAGAAACTCTTGTACCACTGATCAATGTTCAACCTAAAAATGAATATCTTGGTATCTCACTCTTCTAGGAATGTAGTTATGCAACTCAACATGTAAACACATGCAGCAAAACCAGCTGAGACAACGTGAAATACATCTTAGAAAAATGCAGTTTAAGATAAAAAACCAAATCCGATCTAGAAGCGAATGATCTGTTAGGAGCTACTTCCCAATAAACTTAAAGTAACACACAAGCACAAAGATGAAGCATTTAGGTGAACTAGAAAAGGTACATAAAAGATAGCACAGATAATCAGATGTATGGAACAGCTTCTGCACAAGAAAATACCAAATAGGCTGGGAGCCCTCAGGATTGAAACAGAGAGGTCTATAAAATCATACGTAGTATGAGAGACATGAACAGGGAATGGTTATTCTACTTGAGACTCACACAAGGAAATCATCAGGTTTAAAACACAAGCCAAAGGAAATACTTTTTCCAAACAAGGCATAGTTAAATTGTGTAACTTATTGAGTGTTGTGGATGCCAAGTATTTAAATGGGTTCAAGAGGGATTATACAAATGCGTGTAGAATACTTCCATTGGTGGCTATAAAAAAAAAAAAAACAACAGAAGTTTTGATGCAACCAGATGCTTCAGAAGTCCCTAAGCTGATGACTGCCAGAAACTGGGCAGATGAAACAGGATGACACTTCTCTCAGTCTCACGACCCTTCCCTAAAGAGCCATGAAGGCAAGACACTGGAGCACATGGTCTTCTGGGTTTGTCCAGGACAGCAGCTCTTTGCAAAGGAGCCTTACAGCTGTGGAGACAAGAAGTCTGCCGGGCTGCCCTGTTAAGAGGAACCTCCAGGGTTAACCATAGTTTCTCTCAGTCTTCACTGCAGCTCATTCTCACGACTGCACTGACATGTGGGGCAGAGAAGGGGAAGAGGGGAGAGGGAGGGAGCAGGAGCAGAGAGGGTCAAGAGAACTGTGGCACCATTCATGCCGCATCTCGAAACTACACCAACATTTCCTTCACCTTCTGAAAAATTTTCCTCTAGAAAGCTTTTCTGAGTGTTTTCTTGACAGCACAGACAGTTTACAATGTCTGAAAGTTTTTTTTTTTTAATGGCATGCTATGAACAAAATTTAAATACCAGTGCCAAGAATTAGAATGATTTACATCATTCTCTCCAGGGTGGGGCATACCCTAGCCTCTGTTCGGTTAGAGGCTCCTAATATCCCCCATGCTGCCGAGACGCATTTATTGCTATAAATTAAAAGGTTTCCATTTCAAATCTCCTAAGTTCTTGAAGCAGGGCAGGCTTGGTGGTGGGGAAACGGGGGTATGTGTTCAAGTCCCGAAGGGAATTGGCTGCTTCCAGCACAACCACAGCTCCTGGCTCCCGCTGCATTCCTGCAGAGCTCAGTACAGCTGTTCATCTCAAAAGCCGTAGCCAGAGGAAGAGAGCGCTTGACATCATACCTCCTCAGTGTAAGCACTGCAAGTCCTGCAACCCATTTTCAAATGCATTTCCATAGATGTGGAGCCCCACAAATTGACTTTTCACACAACGTCTGTCTTGGAGGTCAGCACAGCAATATCGAGTTGGTGATGAGCCTGGTCAGACACCCAACCTGTCGCTGGCAATATAATTAATTACAAATCAAAGCACATTCACAGCTCATAACATGATTCAGCTGGTTCGCCATCTCTTACCAGGACTACCCAAATCCAGATGTTCAGGAAAATTTTGCCCAGGCTCCACCAAAGTCCCAGGACATTCCTGAAGGAGAGCCATATTTCTTTATTATTCTTCCAGAGCTAGATTACCCTGCACTGCAAAGCTTTCCGGCAGCAAAAGCAATCCTACCACGGCCCAGAACAGCTAAAGCCAGTGCACGATGGGTTTTTTTCTGGGCAGACTGGGGTAAAATTACCCCAGAGACAGCAAGAAAAATTAGTGTATCACAAGTTGTTTACCAGTGTCACCCCAGAACTCTTTCTTCTATATAAAAGGGGACATACGCTAAAGGAACAAGACATTTCCTTATTATTGAAGACAAAAATCTGTAAGCTGCAAATTATGATTTATATTTTCTTGGAAGTTGGGCATCTAAAGGCAAACGTCCATAAGAAACGCTCCCACAAAATGTGGGTCTCTTATTGGCAGATAAAAGCTGACATTTCTTTTCAGTGCAGAAAACAATTTTATAAGCTTCTCCAATAACTTCGTTTTGAAAGCATCAAAAATTAGTGGAAATAAAGAAAGCAGGTTTTCTGTACCCCCCTTCCCCTGCCCCACTCCACCAAGGATTAAGCAAAGAAATCAGCATCTGCCGCAGCACTGCGTACTTGCCTACAAAACTGAGCACAGCCAGTAGATGTAATCTGAGGTTTACTTTGCATTCTCAACACTGTTTTTAATCTAAGATATTGCACTTTTGGGTTAAGACAAAGCTGTAATACTGGAAGTCTACATCCTGCTCTCTCAACCAGAAGCGAGGAAGTAGCTTCTGGCCAAATAAGGACATCTTCCAAGGCCTGCAGAATATAACAGATTTTTATTACTATGTCACCACCAAGACCCAAAACTACGAGGAGTTGTGTCTAATTTAATTCAATGCTCTGTTTTCTGAGTTACAGCAGAGAGGTGCTACTTAAAAGGAAAGAAGTAATTTTTGCTGAAAGCACAGCAAAAAGATGGATCTCTGGGTAGATTTTCGCTGGCTACCAGACACCCGAATGCAACACAGCTGACAAAGACTGCAGTGGCCTCTAGTGGCTGTTTTTCTCCACATCTCAAACTCATCACATGGTTTGGCTCCTAAGAGTGTATCTGCTGCACTTCCCATCAGCATTTGCTACATCACTGGCAGAACAGTGAGACGATGATTTGGAGAGGTGCAGCAGGGGAAAGATAAGGCAGGACTCATTAAAATTGTCCTAGATGCTATTTACATATCAGTATCTGCCTGTCCTCACCAGCTATGGTTGTCCTTCACCTGGCAGGTATACCCATTGGTAAGGTAGCTCTGGTTCTTAAAATTCTGTTTTCCATTGATTTTCTGACGCAATTTCTTTTTAAGCTATAGTTTAAGCTATGTTGTCTAACTACGAAGCCAAGAACCAGATGTGTCTTCATGGCAAACTAATCTTCATATAAAGTTTTCTTTCAACTAGTTTGAGGATTTACAAGTTACAGAGGGAGGTTTTAAGAATGAACAAGTAGTTCAATAGTTCTTCAAAAGCAACAGTGCATTTTGAGGTGAACTGAATACAGAGATCCTGGGATGTGCAGTCAGCCCCTCTGCCACGTAAGCAAATCAAACCCATGGGAAGGCAACAGTCATAGCAAAAGTTTGCTAAAAACGGTCTAACTTTCTCTAACTCAGGTGACAGTCCTCAGTTCCCCACCACCTTGCCTAGATCTCCAATGGATCAGTGTAGAGGTTCAATTTCAGATTGGATGAAGTCTACGAAGGCTTTAAAAGTTGCTCAGCTGATGAGAGCTGAGACACTTGAATTTGAGTAGCAAGCTCCCAGGCCACGCCAGACACTGCCCAGTGCAGTTTTTGGCATTCTCTAAGTTTGTGGTTATCTTCTCAAGCTTGAAAGCACTACTCAAAGGGTACAAACACCGCACAAGCATTACAGCAAACAAGCCCCACCTTCCCAAGAGGGAAGGCCAATGCAGCTTCTCAGGTTGACAGAAGGTGAGAAGCTCAGAATTCCTGGTAATTTTGTGCAAGCTCCAGCCTGAATTACAAGGCATCGCTCTTCAGCCTAAGATTCCCTGGCTCCGTGTTCATTGCTTCAAGTGAATATCCCCAAACAGAACACTGGATTTGTCTTTGACCACTGTTTCTCTGCTACTGATTCTCTGGACTGTAAGCAAGGCCAGGTGCAACACACAAGCCTCTGGTTTTGGAACAGACTATTCAAGCACAGTTTTAATTTGATAGTCTTTATTATGATATCCAGGAAAACAATAACAAGGTGATTGCTTATTACAGCTTCCACAGACTGGGGCTCCAGGCCTAGTTGTCCTGGGTACACACACAACCGCACGCGCACACACACACACACAAAAAAGACAACCCTTGCCACAAAGAACTTACAATTTAAGTAAACAAAACAAAGCTAATGATTAATCAAGAAACAAAGAGGAGGAATCACCTGCGATGAGAACACAGGATGGTCTCGTCTTGGCTTCTAGTCTGGAGTTAGAGTTGAAACTCCTGCCCTGTTACAGTATTCTTATCACCATGGGCTGAATTTTTATCTGTTCATTACAATTCAAGATACATTCTTCAACATTTATAACCGACACAAGGAGACACAAAGCTCAAGTTCCAGACCATAATTTGTAAAGTTGGGTACAGTAGAACTACAGTCTAGAGATTCAGAGACTTAAGTGCCCAGGTTCCTAAATGAGAAAGGCAGTAATAGCAAACTGCAATATGGAAAATAAAACCATCCAGGAATACTAATTTCTGCTAAACCAGTCAAGACTTACTAATATTTTTTTTTTCACTTCACTATTTCAAATTGCCTAACACTCGTGTTTGGAATGAAGAAGGGACAACTGTGTTCTGCTGCATGACAATGCCTGACCTTTAATGTTAACCACAATAAATAAGGGGAAAGAATGAATACTGAAAAGCTATCAAATGATAAAGCTCCACTTTAGCTACTCTTATTCTGCAAAAAGTTTCAAACACAAAAAGAAGAAAAAGGAGTTGTCATTTCTGGCACTCGCATCACAGATTTGCCATCCTTGAGCTGGATAAAAGCAAAGTATTTGCGGAAACCTAAAATAAAAGAGACAGGACACATAGAAAGAGATCAAGAGCAAGCGTACTGGATTCAAAACTAGGTAGCATTTTTTTTCTTTTTTAAACCTGAAATAAGAGTTGTTGCCTTTTGTCTTGTCAACATCAAAAGAACTTCTCTAAAAGGCAGAAAGCTGCCTACTGCAGCTGCAGCCCAGCACTCCTCACCCATCATTCGCAGAAGGGGAACCGACAGCTGTAGATGTGAACAGCAGTTCCGCCTCACCGACGGAAAGGCACTTGCTATCTGGGCTATAGCCAAACACTACACTGCAAGACAAGTCCTATCATAATGCATTCCTCCTAAAGAGTTTCAGTTCCCATTAAGTGGGTTCTGATGACACCCAGCATATTGATGTGCTTATTTCTTGTGCGTCTGATCCAGAAACACTCTGGCACTGCTTCTATTACAGTTCTGAAGAGCATGCCGAATTCCTTAGTGTGTACAGGACTCGGCTTATCAGATCCGAAACCAAGTAGTTCGGGGAGCAATGAGAAGAGGAGATACCCACCAGACATCCACAACAACCTACAGCATAAAAAAAAAAAAACCCCAAGCATGGGCTAATCCAGTGCTCTTAAAATAATCCACAACTAACATGAGAAATTCAAATAGCATGAACAGGTGATAACTGACGTCAGTCCTTTGAAGTCTTATTCTTTTTAAAGGATCTCACAAATTTTCCCCAAGCCTTAGTTTTGTAGGACATTCTTATACCCTGTGCAAAAAGTAACCCAAGTACTTGCACGCCAAGAAGACTACAGCCTCCAGGCACTAAACCGCAGCCCCCTGGAATGCACTCTCTCTGCACGCAGGCTCTTGTCAGCCTGCAAACGTTACAAATATCACGACTGTCTCTACTTGGCGTTCAAGTCCCTTCAATACTGACATTATCAACCGAGAACAATTAGGACAGCAACGACCAACACTGCATAGGGAGCCTATTGAAGCTGCCAGTCTCCGTCTTCTACAACACAGGCCCAAAGGGTTGAGTCACAAATGGAACCAAACCCAAGTATGACCTAGGAATCAGCTGGTGAACTTCTTGAAAACAGGAAACAATGACAGAAAGCAAACAATCCTCCCCCCGATACACCTAGACAGGCATATGCTACAATTCTTGCAAAGCTCTCTGGAAGACCTACTTTGATACATAAAGGGTTCACGGGGAGGGGCGGGAAGAGAAAAAGTCCTACACCAAAACAGCTGCAGTTTCCTGGCGGTTAAGTAAGCTTGTTTTTTTGATCCACGAGAAAATACATTTTCATAATTCCTATTTTTACACCACCAGTATTACCCTGCACTGCTTGGAAACCCCAGAACTATGACAGTACAGCACAGCACATTGAGTATTTCCCCTTGTCCCACAATATCTGACAAAAACCCATGAACGTTTAAACAATCTGGGATGTAGGAGCTACCAAACAGACCAGTTCCCTTCTGGTCTTGAGGACTGGAAGCCCTTCAATGAGATCTCCCACCTCATACTGTAATCTAGTGTAATTTTCAACTAAACGCGCAGCTGAAAGGGTTAGCTGCTTTAGAGATTGATTCACCTTTTCCCTGCATCTTTTTTTCTTGCTTATATATAAACACTTGAGGACCTCCAGGACTACCATCAGGCAACTAACACAGTGGAAGAGCAACAAGCCAGTTTCCAGCCACATCAGCTCCCTCATCTAGCTCACTGTGCAACCAGAAAGACTTGTGCTAGACAAGGCAAAGGACAGAACCCCGATTTTGGCAGCAACCTATATTACTTTCAGCTTAACATGACCATGAAAATGCTCCCTTCCCTTTAATAGCAAGTTTTGCACCATGTTCCCCCTCCCCCCGCCAAAAATCACCTCGGGTACAGTTAGTCAGAAATCTGCAAAGCGCAAAAGGACCGCAGATGTGTAATAATAATAATACTTTTTACGGAAGTCCAATTACTTGTACCGAAATACTACACTGATTATTACAATTCCGGGTAATACCACTCCACAAACACAACTAAGTTTTTCAAAGAAAAAAGTATTTGGGAAAATTATCAAATGCTTACCAATAACTACTGATTTTCCAAATGCATTATCCCAATATACTTAATTTACTTTCAGCATATTCTAACATCAGCAGAAATAGCCTATGAATTTTCTCTGCACAGCAAATCCCTTGATCATGCCTAAATTTGGGCATGGAATCACCCAAAAAGCAGCATTTCCAAAGAGCCACTTTCATGAATAATTCACCCAGGAGAAAGCAATCTTTGCAACTAGTCAAGAGGAGAAAGTGGCCAGATAAAAGCGAAAATTCTGCAAATTAATTTCAGCTGCTCTGCATTCCTTGTTTGTACTTTGAAGTTACATATAATTACTTAGTAAAAGTAAAATACTGGTTTTGATAGTAGATTCTGGCATATAAACCAAACATACATTTGCGGGAGGGGAAAAGGCTTGAAATCATCTGTTTTAACTCTTGAAAAGTTCTGACAAAATGGGGCAGGGAGGAGGGGGTTTTAAGAAAAAACCCAAACCCAACAAAACCCTATTCACAGTCTGTATGAATTACTCAACTCAAATCCATCTACATGGACAAAGCCTTCTCTTTGTGGGAGCAGGATAAATTACTACAGTCTAAGCAATAATGATTTTATTAGGCATAGGAATATAATAATGAGCTCTTCAGTCATTTCCATTTCTAATTTTCCCGATTCCATAAGTAAGAAAACATGATTAGACAACTGATCTTCCATCTTACTGAATCCCAGATTACAAAGAGACAAAACACAGTAAAATTCAAAAAATGGTTTTAAGCAATTCAAAAGGAGTTATCCAGGCAGACAATAATCTTATGCAAAAACAAATGATATCAACTGAAAATAGAGTCTCAAAATCTTCGGAATTCATGGGTGTTTCCACCCCAAAGCAGAAATTAAAAGTTAATGCTTTTGCATCAATGAAAGTGATAAATATGTATTTTTAGTTATGACACAGGAGACAAAAGAAACAGGCTTTCAATACTCTATCCAAATTCTACAACACCTGAAATTATTCTCTATTACTTGGCAGAAACCAACAACTCCTGTAAGGCAAGGATGAAGATTAAGCCATCACAGAAACAAAAGCGCTTTTCTCAAAGTCCAAAGGCTAAGAACATCCATAAGGCCAAGAAGAGACAAAAAGCAACATCAGAATTAACAGGCAAGAACACACTCTTTTGAAGTTTTTTGAAATTGTAAACTTCAGGTTCACTTCCAGACTACTGTGCCAAAGAACGAGGTTTACAAGAAACAGTTTGCCCTAGGGAAACAACTATTACAACCCTCAGACTCCCATAAGTCTTAAAGATCCCAAGAAGTACCTTGAACACTCACTTAATTTGTTCCTCCACCCTTTATGATTTTGACAGCCCCAGGACAAGCAGGTATCACAAGCAAACTGATTTAGAGTCAAAGCACCAGACTAGAAACTTTAAAAATTTGCTCCTTTTGGCTTAAGGTATGACTTGAGAACAAGGCACACAGAATCTATGAAGGTCTTTCTAAAAACAGACAGACATGAAACACGATTTTGTGCAGTAAGTATTTAATGTATGCAATTCCCTCAAAATTTCCGAGTTCTAATTTTCCAGTTTCATGATCAGATCAGAGAGATTCACAATTCACCACTTGAATTCTACTTCTGCAAATCAAGATACGGTATAGCTACTTCCACCGAAGCAGACTGGGCATATTACAGGGCATGTTGCCTCAGAGTACTCAAGTTAAGCAAGTCCAGGTCTGTCAAGTCCACTTCAGGAGCCGTGAAACAAGTACTCAGAAACTGGGACTAAAATTAGCTGAAACGTATAGTTAAGTTATACTGCAATAACTCTAAATAGTGCTGAACGAATGAAGAATGGATAGTTACTTGTAGTCAAGATTTTGTACTAGAAACCTTTATTCTGTATAGCAAGCAACCAAACTGTAGAAGATACAGAACACAGATTTATTATTTTGTTTGGTATAAAATCAACTATAATAACAGTTTTTAATTAAAACTATTTTATTTATCAGCTTGATTGCTCATAATTACTCCTCTCAATCAATAAGCAGTCCAATACTTGGCTTAACTTGAAAAACTAATTTAGCAACTTCTTCTTAAGACT
This sequence comes from Stercorarius parasiticus, assembly GCA_013396915.1. Lineage (NCBI taxonomy): Eukaryota > Metazoa > Chordata > Aves > Charadriiformes > Stercorariidae > Stercorarius > Stercorarius parasiticus. The sequence continues at coordinate 43,839 of VWZL01003287.1, forward strand.
GAATTAAATCTCTAACTCATTCTCTCAAGTGAAATGGGTTGAATTGTACCCATTACAAAAGGGTATAGAGGAAACATTAACTCCGTATTAAACTGGAAAATTAACTGGACAAAGCTTCACACTTAATACAATTATGAAAGACAGATAATGGAAAAAATCTTAAATTAAGATTTTTCCAGTTGTAGCAAAGGGTAAAATAAATCAATTTTAAGAAGTTGTAGCTTTTAAATATTTTTCCATAAAAATATATATAGGAGAAATCAAACTATTTCCTAACAGAGGTGAAACAAAGCAAAGCAGTTCGAATAAAGGAATGTTTCTCAACTTCATCCGTTTATCTAACAAATTCCCTCTTCATGGAGCATCAAATGCCTCCTAGAACAATCACAACACCACATTGTAAGAAACTCCACCCTCTAAAAATCAGACAGACAAGTTTTCAAAGAAGATCCAACACACACTAATTCTCCAAGATACGTACACTTTAAAAGCACAGACGGGAGTTAACAGTGCTACTCAAATCGACTCTTTCTATGACCATACACGCTCCCTTCTAATTTTCAAGTGCTAAAACTATATCTCAAAAAGGGTTTTTGTTCCTTTTAAGAGATTTCTAACCAACAAACAATAAGACTCTGCAACATTTCCAATTAGTTCAGTTTTGTTTTAATGATACGGGGCAATTCTTAGAGAAGACATTGTATAGCTAATAACTACAAAATAAAGATGTTTATTGGTGTGGTCTTGGAATCCCAATTTGACCTGTAAATTTGAATCAAGGTAATTAACTGAAAAGCCAGAGTATCTGAAAACACATACTAAGTTTTTTACTTCAATTTTGCAGTACTTCTTGAAGAACTTGGAAAAAGTGAAGTTGGTAGAACAGCATATTATCACCAAGGTTACAAAAACTGGAAGGAAATAATACGTTGCAACAGTGATCCTCATTAAGTGAAGTTATTTCATCACAATAAATGTTTAAAAAAGTGTCAATGTTATTTAAAAAGTGTTGTATTCCCCCCCCCCCAATATTTGAAGACAGATAAACCTTAGTCAAAATGGCTTTTAAAAAAAGTTTCTCAAAACAACAGCAATAATCAAAAAACATGAATTGTATTTTCTTTAATCCATAACATCGCTAGTGCTGAAGGGCCATCCATGTAAAAAGCAGATTCTTTGGGGACATTAGTCAATTAACTTAACAAAACCCAGTTTTACGAGGATTTATCCTTCCTGCTACGAGGCGAGTCTGCTCCATTTGAGGTCACTGTTCCATTTATCCCATTTTCTAGAAAAAAGAACACATTTTTCAAATACAATGAGATGCTGTATATTTTATTACATCTTTGTAGGTCCTATATAAACACTCTTTTAACTTCTTTTCTGATGTATCTTCTTTCTTAAACCTCATCATTATCACTCATCATGAAACAGTATAGTGAAGTTTTTACAAAGTACAAAATTTAAAGTCTACTACAATAAAGTCCTGTTTCCTGACATGGGCCAGACACTGAAATGCGTGCATTATATACATCTACACTGAAAATCAAGACCAGCTATAATATTTTAGAAGATATTCTCTTAGAAAGTAAAGTAACCTGTAGATGAGACTGTCCTGTGTAATTTTGGAGACACAAAGTATATAAACAATTCCCTGGTACAGGTTTTTACTGTTTATCCCACCTATTTCATATTTTAGTTCTTGCTAAAATTACACTCCTTCACTTACCTTTACAGGCTTTTTATATATATAGGAAATCTTTATATACACATACACACAATTTTTAAGTATATACTTTATAACATATAGAATTCATTTATGTTCTGATGAAGATATTTACATAGACACAAGATGGACAGAAGTAAACCACTAGTTTTACTAGTTTCTACACTGTAGAAAAACGATCCACTATCTATGGATTTATAATCCACACAACTTATAGTGAAATGGAGCGACACAATACCACTGCGAATTAAAAACATGGCCTTTATTCAGTGTCACCACAACCTAAGGAAGCAGAGATGCTGCCTGACAGTAACCATTTTTATAAAACAGATTGAAGAGCAGAGTGCATAGCCAGCTATAATTCTTGCTGCTTAACATCTCTGCTCTGACTTACAGTATCATTCTGACTTCAAGCAAGTGTTGCAGGGTTTTTTTTGTACAAATAACTGATTAAATTAATGTTCTCCATCTGCAGATGTGTTGCAGATCACTACAGAATGTGGCCAATCCACAAAAAGCAACTGTTGATCTCCCTCTCTCCCCCACTGCTGCCAATTGCTCCCATTTATGCAAACAGGCAACTAAAAGAAAATAGAGTCAGACACATAAATAAGGATGAGACCAGACACAGGCTCAGTTAAGTCACATAGGAACAGTCAAAGTCCACCCAACACATTTGGTTGTAAACACCCCCACCATTTTAAGGCTCCATAAGATGGCCTTTGGATACTTTTCCAAAAGTTTTTGTTATTCTTAAATCAAGAAGTTTACAAACAATGAGCTAGATCCAAGCCAACTCACTGAAATTCTATTTTCTTAAACAGTTAAGTCAAAACAAGTGTAAATAAAACAAAAGAACAAGAATCAGCATGTGCCAGGGTACACCTATATCACCAGCAGGATTTTTCTACTGTCATTTCTTGCCTTTGGCGTAGTCTAAAAGTAACACATTTTATTGTACCCTGACTCCCAAAAATCCACCCAACCACAAAAAAAAAAAGAAAAAAGGCTGTTTTAAACAGTTCAAATACACTGTCTCAGAGCATCTTGTGCAAGTGTTCTGAACAGATAACATTACAGAAATCTTCAGAACAGAAGAATCTGAAACAACACTAGTCTTTCCCATTTTAAAGTTCTTTTCTTTCCTCTTAAAATAAGCTGTAAAATTCCCTAGTCTTTAAGACAGGCACAGCTCAATTACTTTGTGAATATAACCACAGTTCCAATTAACTCCCCTTTTCACTATCAGTTTACCACTTGAAAGTCTCCATTGAAGGTGGGTGAAAACTAGCTAATTCACCAAATTAGATGAATGCAATAGTTTAAGAGATTTTTAAAAAGCTACTACAGTTTTGACTAATTAAAACGCTGTTTAAGTTTATGCTTTAAAAATATTTGGCATTAATTCCACAAAAAACATAGTAAGACACAATGAACATGATGCTGTGATTAAGTAGGACACCTACATAGGAAACTACCTTCACTAAAAAAAAAAGACTCTAAAAAAAAAAAGAGTTCAACTGGATTTTCTGATGAAAACAAAAAACCCTAACAATACATAAGAGCCCAGTTGTGATAATTACAGATCATCAAAAGGGAGTACAGAAATACTCTAAAGTACATCATTTTAATAAAAAATACTCATGAAAAAAATTCTCTGAATTGATCTCTGACCATAAATCTCAGTTCCCAGTGCAAATGGTCTTCACACACATTACGTCCAGTGAAGTCATCAGAAATTACTTAAGCAGTTTCAAAAAGTGCAGAAGCTATTCAAGCTAGTATCTAAAACACAGAAGTTTATCTATTGATACAGCAGAAATACTGAAGTGTGGCGATTTTTTTTTTTTTAAATGGAGCATGTAATTTTCCTTGGAGAAAAAAAAGCATTTGGTTCATCTTTCCTGCTCTTTCCATAAAGTGTGTGACATAATCAAGAAATCAAACCTGGTGTCATTAGTTCATTTCCAAGTGTTTCTACACAGGTTTAAAGTACTAAGTAATTACTACCTCCACATAAAAGAAATATCAAAATTCTATTTTTAGTAAAAACAGTTCAATATAACCTTATTTGCTGGATCATCAAGCGATCTCCCTGCCCTAAAACATCAGAGTTTAGCGGTAATGAAAAACAAGCCTGAAATTAATTGCAAGAAAAAATTAGAAGTAATTGATTATGAGAACAGATCTAAAAATGTGCCTGTTCCTTTTTTTAAGGGAACAAAACATAAGCATGACAAAATTTGCTCAAGTAACAAAAATCAGACATAATAAAAATCTCCTGTTTCATTAATTAAAGAAATGGCAATTCCTTCATTCAGCCAATTAGAAGAGAAAAACTGAACAATTAATATATAGTGAGTTTTTTTTAAAAAAAACAAACAACCCACACAACGATATTCACCAATACTGTTTCTATAACTGAGTCATCTCACTTGCAAGTGAAACAAAATGTTTCTTTAGCAATCATATTAAAAAAAAGACTAAAATTACCTAAAGCTGAGAAGTGAAGGCAGCAGGATAACTGAAAATACAAACCTCTTTCTTTTCTGGAGTTCTTTCCTTTAGCTGTTACAAACTTCTTTTTCACTGACTGAGGCTGAGAAGAAGAATGCTCTCTCCACCTCCGAAGCTGGAAATTAATGAACTTCCACATCATAAATGCTTGAGTCATGCAGATGGAGGCCAGCACACTGATTCTAGAAACAAAACACAGGTAAAGGTTTATCAGGAAGTTTATCCTGTTATCCAAAGTGGAAAGTAAAGTCAAACACCACCTCAGATAGGTTTTTTTTTTTATATGCCATAAACTGCCTTTTTACTCAGGTTCCTCAAACACTAATTGGAGTGATTCCTTCTAGATAATACGAATTTGTAAAAATTTGTGTGGTGGTTTTTTTTTTTTGGTGTGACTTCACCCTCCACCTTGCCAATAACATGCATTTTCTAAGCCAAGCAAGAGTTAGCTCACGTAGAGGGACTGGGCTTAGCACAGCTGATCGGAAGTAGACATACAGTGAAGTCTTTGCTCATCCATCAAAACTGGGAAGCACTAGATTTCTTTCCTGTTTTCTCATTTTTCAGTATTACTCTCAAGGTACCAGGTAGTAACAGCTGAAAATGGTTTAAGAGAGTCTTGCAGTTCCGAGTATCAATTCTGCAGGGTAATGCTGACATTGTCAGTGTTTTAATAACTTCCTTTTCTGGATTTAGTTAATAGAAGAGGCCAGGTGGTTGGCTGAACATTCTGCAGCACATAACAGCAATAGAAGACTAATAATAAAGGCAGAGGAAGAGGTAGAGTCTTCAACCAGGACCAAAGATGCTCTGGGCGTAATGCCCTGACCTCTATAAACTCACTGCAATTCTATCTAGAATTCATTTCACTAACTCTAAAACATTTAAAAGTGATCTCTATAATTGGATATTCCTTTTCATTTTCTTTTCTTATAAAAAAAAGAAAGAGTAACCAGTTACAGATTTCTCTGCTGTAGACTGTAAATTCTTCAATTCATTTCACTGTGCCCTACAAATTTGTCACACAAGATATTCCTATTAATCCCACTGGTTTCATGAAAACACCTAACCATTCAGAATTACTAGCATTAATACCATACCATTTATATTGTGTATTTAACACAGGTTTACAGCTCATTCTTAAGAACCGTTCCAAGTTTACTATACCTAACAGCCAGGATATTAAAGTTTCCAGTACTGAAATTCAGCTGCTGATCTTCTGCTCTTGCCAATCCGAAGCCAAAAGTGAGGACCGAAAGAATCAAGGTGAGAAGCCTTCCCAAAACAAAAAGAACTGCCCACAGTGAAAATCTACAAAGAAAAACACCACAAACATTAAGCTAATTTTCTGTTCACGATACAAGTACTAACAATGCAAATGTTTACTCTTTACTGTGTGAATTCCTTTGAAATTTAAGAACTTACCTAAATTCATTATTTTGCACCTATCCTAAATTAGTCTTGTATTTCTAGTACTCATAGAAGACAAAAAGCAAGAGAAGCCCTTCCTCACAATCTTTTTTTTTTTTGGTTACAAACTATTTCAACTCAACAGAAAGCATTTTCCTTTACTACTAGAACATAAGCATATTATTAGTACCTATAGAAATGGCTGTATTAGCAACCTATGGTGTTCCTTTCCTCTACAAAGCTTTTTTTTTTAAAAAATATTAATACATAGTGTAAGATACTATTTCATTTTATACCGCTACTAACATTTACATAAATAGGTGAGTAAGGTAAAAAACCCAGTTGTTTTAGAGATATAAATACTTGAACTAGTCTGGAGAACTGTGCCCTCTAAGGAAACACTGAACTTCCTTGCAACTTTGGTTTCTGGTTAGTTAAATGCACAAGGCTTTGAGACAGAAATTACATGAATTTAAAAGATGAAGACTACTTACCCTTTCTGGTACCTTTCATCAGTGAAGTAGAAAAGACGGGATATATGGAAAAGAAATTCAACGAAGTAATGCAATACCAGAAGAACAAGTCCAAGATGGGTCAGACTATCAAAACAAATGAAACAAACATTCAGACATTTTGTTAGATGTTTAAGACAGAGAAAGATGCCAGCAAAAGTTTACAACTGACTTACTTCAGGAGATAGGCTCCAGCAATATGGAAGAGATAAAGTCCAATGTAGACAATCTGGCGAAAGATATCTTCCTATTAGGAAGAAAAAAGTCATTATGTATTATACACAATGTTATACATTATTGTACAATGTTAGTTATTACAAACTATTCCCTAGTCCTGGAAATTTTTCACGGTTTATCAGTTACCTTAACACGGCCTGCTCTGGCACTGAATTACTCAGCCTAGATCATCTAATTCCACACATAACTTATTGCTTACTTACTAATAATATTCAGTATCTTTGACATACACTATTGTGAGAAAACATATCAAATGTCAAAAAGATGCTTTTTAAAAGGGCCCAGTTTTATCTGATATGACTAGTGTGAATTTGTACTAGCTATTACAATACTTATTTCGTATGCATTACTGTATCATCAGATAGCTTCCTACAGTTCTGCATGTTTGCGGCTCATCAGATTCTGTCAGATTGCTACAGAAATAAAATAAAAGTCTATGAACCAAAACGAAAAGGTTTCCAAGTGTTGACATTTATTTTAAAGTCTCAAGATCATCCAAGATTTTGGCACACTGTTGCTGGCAAATACAGCAAAGAATGTTATTAACCAGTCATGCTAAGCTACACGGCCACACCTCAAGTTAGGTTTTAGCCAGCCTCATTCAATTTCACACTTCATAGAGATGAAATAATAAAGAGGAAGAGACACAAACTAAAATATAGACGCACAGCATATGGAAAGCAGGAGGTGCCATCTGTGAACAGAATATCACTAGAACACAATAAAAATCTGTCTTGAAGTGGTATGCAGAGTATGTTCAGTTGTGTTTAAGAAACTCCTACTTTTTGGAAAGATTCCCTAAACCTAAAGCAAGGGACTTCAGCTTTGTCATAGAATGGTTGGAGTTGGAAGGGACCTCGAACATCATCTAGTTCCAACCCCCCTGCCATAGGCAGGGACACCTCCCACTAGATCAGGTTGCTCAAAGGCCCACCCAGCCTGGCCTTGAACACTTCCAGGGATGGGGCATCCACAACTTCTCTGGGCAACCCGTTCACCACCTCACACCCTCACAGTAAAGAATTTCTTCCTAATGTCTAATTTAAATCTATCTTCTTTCAACAGTTTAAAACCGTTACCCCTCATCCTATCACTACACTCCCTCATAAAGAGTCCCTCCCTATCTCTCCTGTAGGCCCCCTTTAGGTACTAGAAGGCCACTTTAAGGTCCGCCCGGAGCCTTCTCTTCTCCAGGCTGAACAATCCCAACTCTCTCGGCCCGTCTCTACAGGAGAGGTGCTCCAGCCCTCTGATCATCTTCATGGCCCTCCTCTGGACTCACTTCAACAGATCCATGGTCCTTTTCATGTTGAGGGCCCCAGAGCTGGATGCAGTACTCCAGGTTGGGTCTCACCAGAGCAGAGTAGAGGGGCAGAATCACCTCCCTTGACCTGCTTCTTCCGATGCGGCCCAGGATACGGTTGACTTTCTGAGCTGCATGCCCATGTTGCTGGCTCGTGTTGAACTTCTTATCAGCCAACACCCCCAAGTCCTTCTCTGCAGGGCTGCTCTCAATGCATTCTCCACCCAGCCTGTATTTGTGCTTGGGATTGCCCCAATCCACTTGCAGGACCTTGCACTTGGCCTTCAACTTTGTGAGGTTCACACAGGCCCACCTCTCAAGCCTGTCCAGGTCCCTCTGGATGACATCCCTTCTCTCCAGTGTGTTGACTGTACCACACAGCTTAGTGTCATCGGCAAACTTGCTGAGGGTGCACCCAATAACGCTGTCCTTGTTGCCAACAAAGATGCTGAACAACACCAGTCCCAATAACCACCCCTGAAGAACACCACTCGTCACCTTTTGGACATCAAGCCGCTGATCAGAACTCTTTTGAGTGTGGCCATCCAGCCCAATTCCTTATCCATCAAGCAGTCCATCCAACAAATCCACGTCTCTCCAATTTTGAGTCAAGGATGTCACATGGGACAGTGTCAAATGCTTTGCAGAAGCCCAGGTAGATGATGTCAGTTGCTCTCCCCTTATCCACCAGTGCTGTAACGCCATCATAGAAAGCCACCAAATTTGTCAGGCATGATTTATGTTTAGTGAAGCCATGTTTGGCTGTCACCAATCACCTCCTTATTTTCCACGTGCCTTAGCAGAGTTTCCAGGAGGATCTGCTCCATGATCTTGCTGGGCACAGAGGTGAGACTAACCGGCATGTAGTTCCACAGGTCTTCCTTTTTGATGTTTTTAAAAATGGGGGTTATGTTTCCCCTTTTCCAGTCCGTGAGAACTTCACCAGACTGCCACGACTTCTCAAATATGATGGATTAGTGGTTTAGCAACTTCATCTGCCAGTTCCCTTAGGACCCACAGGTGAATCTAATCAGGTCCGATGGACTTGTGCACCTACAGGTTCCTTAGATGATCTCAAATCTGGTCTTCTCCTACAGTGGGTGGTTCCTCATTCTCCCAGTCCCTGCTTTTGCATTCTGTGACTTGGGCAGTGTGGCCAGAGCCCTTGCCAGTGAAGACTTAGGCAAAAAAGCCTTCTCCATATCCTGGGTGACCAGGTCTCCCATTTCTTTCCGGAGAGGGCCCACATTTTCCCTAGTCTTCCTTTTAGCACTGACATACCTGTAGAAGCTTTTCTTGTTGCCCTTGACATCCCTGGCCAGATTTAGTTCTATATTGTCTTGTATATACGCAATTTAAAAAAAGACCTAAAAGTTCAGTCTTGGAAGATCAACGCTATGTTATCCTATATTCCATCTCAAAGCCAACAACAGCACAGAATCAAACACTTGTGACAACAGCAAACACCACATGCATATGCAAAGAGCAAGAAAACATAGAGAAAGACCTGCTCTAAATGATCTGAAGGAAAACAAGAAATGAGTTCTTTCAGACAAATTAGAGAATAGTCAGGACAAATGCTCAGTTTCTCCAAGATGAGCCTTTTGCACTTTATCTTCAGAACTGAGGTAACATTTAAATAGCCCGTGCTGCCTGCTTAGATGAACTATCAGAGACTGAAGGCCTACTGGAATAACACTGGCGGAGGTATACACTACGGTACAGGATGCTGAGTTAAGAACTTCTTTTCTTGTCTACATCAGCAACACAGACAACTAGACCCAAGAAAAGCCAAGATGGCAAAGATTAAACTCTGGTGAAAGAAATACCAACTATGAACTTGTTAAAACTAACTATCATTCTTAACACAAAAGACAGAGGCCAAAGTTTCAAGCAGTGACCCAGGAAAACACTACTATTCAATATATGGCACTTCTGCCACTTGTGACAGCTTTCTTGAAGTTATGTTAAAAAAACTCCACGCTTAGATATGTGGTCAAATTTGAGAGGTATCACTAACACAATATGGGAACATCAGCTGCAGTGCATCTTCAAAACATTAGTGTTTATACTATGTCTGATCATCAGGAAAACAAAGCATCTCATTACTGTTTTCCCAAGTCTCTTGAACAAAGACCTACAGCTACATAACCCACATGTTTCATTTCCTTGACTAAAGCAGAACTCTGGAAGCAGAGATGCAGTCTAGCCACACAGCAACAACGGAATCATAGAATGGTTTAGGTTGGAAGGGACCTCTGTAGATCACCTAGTCCAATCCCTCCTGCCATGAGCAGAGACATCTTTCGCTAGATCAGGTTGCTCAAAGCCCTGTCCAACCTCTTCTTGAGCACCTCCAGGGATGAGGCATCCACAACGTCTCTGGGCAACGTGTTCCAGTGTCTCATCAACCTCACAGTAAAGAATTTCTTCCTTGTATCCAATCTAAATCTACCCTCTTTCAGATTAAAGTCATTGCTCCTTGTTCTGTCGCTACAGGCCCTGACAAAAAGTCTTTCTTCATCTTTCTTGTAAGCCCCCTTAACATATTTAGAGGCCACAATAAGGTCTCCCGAGAACCTTCTCTTCTCCAGGCTAAACAGCCACAACTCTCTCAGCCTCTCTCCATAGGAGAGGTGCTCCAGCCCTCCGATCATCTTCGTGGCCCTCCTCTGGACCTGCTCCGTCAGGTCCATGCCCTTCTTATGTTGGGGGCTCCAGAACTGGACGCAGCACTCCAGTTAGGGTCTCACCAGAGCAGAGTAGAGGGGCAGAATCACCTCCCTTGACCTGCTGGACACGCTTCTTTTGATGCGGCCCAGGATACGGTTGGCTTTCTGGGCTGCAAGCACACATTGTCAGCTCATGCCCAGCTTTTCATCCACCAGCACCCCCAAGTCCTCCTCCTCAGGGCTGCTCTTAATACCTTCATCCCCTAGTCTGTATTGATGTTGGGGATTGCCATGACCCACATGCAGGACCTTGCACTTGGCCTTGCAGAACTTCATGAGGTTCACACAGGCCCACTCCTCAAGGTTGTTAAGATCTCTCTGGATTGCACCCCTTCCCTCAAGTAGATCAACTGCACCACTCAGCTTGGTGTCATCTACAAACTCGATGAGTGCACTCAATCCCACTATATGTCATTGATGAAGATATTAAATAGCATTGGTCCCAGAACAGACCCTTGAAGAACACCCTTTGTTATTGGTTTCCACTTGGACATTGAGCCATTGACAGTAACTCTTTGGAAGCAGCCAGTCAGTCAATTCCTTATCCACCTACCAGCCCATCCACCAAATCCATCTCTCTACAATTTATAGGATCTCAACATTTGGAGGACCATATCAAAAGCCTTAACAGAAGTTCAGGTAGCTCTTCCCTCATCCACTGACGCAGTCACTCCACTGTAGAAGGCCACTAAATTAGTCAAGCGTGACTTGTCCTCGGTGAAGCCATGTTGAAGAGTTTAAAGCAGAAAAGCTTAAAAAGGAAACTGCATATACAAAATAAGTCAGAGCAAAAACATGCAGAGAGGCTACTTAAAATCAGTCGAAGACGGCAAAAAATGTGGTACAAAAAAAATCTACAGTAAACTCAGTGTTTTAAGAACCCCAACAGAGAAAACCCTTAAGGGGAATAGGATACTGTTAAAAATTGAGCATTGAAAAAAAATCTCAACACACAAATAACCAGAACTTCTGCTGACAGTGGTATTCAAACCAAATCCCAGATTCCTCGGATTTATGAAATTATTTACTGCTTATATTCTACACCTGTATCACAATTCATGAAGCAATTCTAGCTTTCAGTGAGACTATTTAGACTACTAGTTACAAGAAACAAAAAAAGGGTTTGAAAAGAAAGTCACATTCATTTGCTCATGAGAAAATTATTTTAGTAGATGAGAAACACTAGTAACTTTTATTTACACAACACATATATAGCAATTTTACTGCAACTAGAAATACAGGATTTAGCTGAAAAGGAAAAACCTACCTTCTCACATTGACATTTGAGCACCCAAAACTCCATCAGGAAAAGTGGGTAACACAAATAAGAACAGAGTAGGAAATGCAGGGTAACACATAACTCTGTAAGTCCAAAAGACATTAACTATTTCACTGTTCAAGTTGTTTTGTTTGGAATCCTTTTGATTTACATTTTGAACTTACTTTTTTAGTTTTCTGGAAGTACAGTTCTGGAAAAGCATGAAACCAGTATGCCAACTGTAAGATGTAGAAAAACTTCATTTGAAACCTGTACAATACAGCAAGAATTGAATAATATTACTTTTTATTAATGAACTCAAAACGTTTCAGAAGCTTTCTAGTGAACACATTTAATCTAAGTCTCTAAAGAAAGAAAACATATTGGCCTGCCAGCCAATTTAAGATTTTTTTAAAAAACAAAATCATTAAGATAAATAAAACTTGCAAAAACATAAGTCTTTAAATAATAGCCTACAGAAAGAGAACTCTGTATGCTACACATTGACAGAGAATCAAGTTCCTCCATATATAAGAGCAAAAATACATTAATGACTCTTATATTTTTACTGACTACTTATTCTACACAGATTCTATGTGACACAACCGAAGTTTAAAACATTCCCCTTCTCCCCAACAACCGTCTAAGGAAGAGGCCTTACGGAATCAGAGTGTGTGGATAGTCCCTCCACAGAGAGGTTGGATCTGATATATAGTTCTCCTAAAAAAAAAACAAGTAAAAAAAACCAGAATAAACCCTCAAAGATGCCACTTCCTAGTCAGAAATAGTGAATGAACATACATACATGTAGATATTTATGTATATGCGCATGTGTATATACAAACAGAAGTAAAAGCTGCAGATCACTATATTACCTTTTACAAACAAAACAAAACAAAAACACCAAACTCAAACAACAGCTGTATTGGCTAACAAAAATAAAAAGCAACCAAACAAATCAAGCGCTCGTTCAAGATAGAGTGTGCTTATGAGATGGAGGTTATTTCAGCATCACTACAGCCATAAGTCTTCCCTTGTAAACTGCTGACAAGGTTTGAGCTTAACTAAGAGAAGGAAAGTTTTTTCATGAGTCATAATGTTAAAGAAAAAAGAAAACCCAAACAAATAACAAACTCTTCTCCTTCTTTGAAACTTAGGTCATACACATACAGCCACTAGCAAAGAACATGCCATCGGAAAGCACACACTCACCTGAGCCTACAGCAATCTGCCCATACACCCATTCCTTAGGCTGCCAAAATGCCCTGTATGATGCTTTTGACAGTAAATTACATTAACTCAGACTGAGCAACAGTAATACTATTGGACTTCATACTCAGTTATAACTACAGCCTACACAGAATCCCTGAAATTGTCCCTGCTTAATATTAAAACCAGCTAAAACCAGAAAAATAAGCCAAAAAAACCCTTATTTCTCATCATTGTAAGTGAAACATCTGAAATCTCATAATACAAACCGAAAAGAAAGCATACTTACAGAGACAAGAATACTTATTCCCCAAACACAGGAGAAAAGGTAGAATGCACTAAGTTGGCCAGACTCATTGAACTTGCTATGCTTTGTTTTTGAAAAGTGCATTTTCCTGTTAATTTTCTGAAAAGAAAGTCCATTGTTATTTATATGCCGTAGTACTTAACATTTACCTGTTAACTGCATTAGAACATCTAAAAGTTTCAATGCATGTTTTAACAGTTAAGAGCTTTAATGCAGAAGTTTACTTTAAAGTTAATAGTTTTAAAGTCTAATTAAAACCTGACAATTATCTTGATGAAAGGAAATAATATTTTGTACTTACATCCAGTACATACTCCTGAATTATAGCATGTATGATTATTGCTACAAGCATGTAAAAGAAAATTGTGGCCAAGTCTTTGATGCCATAGTGATAGAGAGAAATTGTTTCTGCAGATTGTTCTTCTAAAAGACAAACAAAATTAACCGTTAGGCACCAATACAGTTTAATCACCAATATGTTTGTTTTTCAAAGTGAAACCTTTCAAACAGAGTAGTCTGCAGTCAGCTGAACAAACAGAACTCAAATTAAACTGCCGTCATAACTTAGATCACTACGTCGTTTACTGTCATCTTCTCCACCACATCATGAACTAAATTTGGTTCTGGAAAGACATACTATAAAAATAAAAACTTAAGTGCACTTATGAAGCTTACCCAAATGTATTGAAAGGGGACAATAAAATTATGTTAAACTATCACACAGCTTTGATCAGTAAAGGTTGTAACTTTCAAAACCAGAGTAAGAATGAATATCTACCAGTATCTAAGAAATATCTACCAGTCAGATGGTGTTTTAGCACTAATGATGGATCCAGCAGAACAGAAACATTGTCCCTAACCTAATTAAAATGGAGTTCTACTAAAAATAAAGTGAAGTCCTTGAAAATTGCTCAGTATCTATTCAAATTGACACTTTCACTTACACTCAGTCTAGAAAGTATGGCATACTAATGTCTGAGTACACTGCCTCATAACTAACCTCCTGCAAGATACGTACCTGTGGCAGGAATGGTAACATTATACTGAAGTGTAACAAAAATGACAGCCGCTTTTGCTGTAATCTGAAAGAGAAAAAACATAAGTGCTATAAATTCTCACTGAAACAAACTATATTAAACTGAAAACATTTGCCCATAGCTTTAGCACCCTTCCCCAGCACGTTTGTACCCTCCCTTAAAACTGATCAACTCCACTTCACCTGACTTTCCAAAGGCAGAACACACTGCATGATCTCTGTAGGTTTGTTTACAGAATACCCAATTTCCTGAATGAAATATCCTCAAAAATGCTACTTACAAATAGTCTTTTCTACACAATTAAAATGCAAACATATGCTGCAATTCTCTCTCCAGTCCACACTGTATTATTACATTAACAGCATGTACAAAATCATGTAATCCCTAGACCCTGATATGCATGCAGCAATGACTGAGAATAAGCTTCATTTAAAACTACTTTTTGACAAAATTTGAAGGTCAGTATCATTTTCATAAATCTGTGGGTGATTTGGAAAATGCGGACAGGAAAGGAGAAAGGGCATAAAGAACGCAGAACCATTTCAGGCCAGCTGCATACCAACTCAATACGATTAGCATTCTTTCGACCCTGGGGATCCTTTGAAGAAGAAGTGCAAAACAAAAGAAATGAAATTTAGCAGTAGGGGTACTACTCCTTTATGATGGACAGTAAGAAAAAGCAGAATGAATAAAAGAGAGCGCGGGGGTGGGGGGTGGTGGGAAGAAAGATTGTTCCAAAGGCTTTTTTGGGGGCTGGTGGGGTGGGTGGTCATGCTATAAAATCATTAATAAATAAGCAGCAGCACAAGTTCTTATCTACCAATATGCATCAACTTTCAACTTCAACACAGCTTTCTTGAATCCCAACATGAATCAACATGTCTTAACAGAGAGGGAAAAATAACCACGCTTTACAATAGTTATGGTCTGATCCACTTCCCATTGCTGTGAAAGCCTAGCATCCTTGTTGGATTTATAGGATGGACAAAAAAACCCCACAACAAAAAACCAAACTCCTTTATGAATCTGGGAAGGATAAGTTGAGTATCTGAAGATAATGATTGGGTTACTACCACCATTTATTATCATTCACACGAAACCAGACTTATTTATTTTTAAAACTAGCACTTTGTAAACAAGCCCTAGATTTTCTAGGAATCCCTGAATACACAGTGGACTGTTCACTCCACCTAAATTCAGGGAATACGACTAGCTTGCTTGAAGTAGTGAAGCTGCCTAGGCCTCTCTATTCATCAAGGGAGGCCTCAGAAGACAGTTCAAAACGTCAGTCAATTCTGAACTGCCCTCTGAAGGCTCTGTCAGCTACTCACAAACTCCTAACTCAGCTGCACAAGTCAGCCAGTACAAACACCTTACCAGACCAACATTAACCACAGCAGGTGATTTCCAAGGCCTATATCAAAGCATTTAAAAAAACTGGCAACAATCTTCTCAGCCATACCACGTCTGTGCGAACAGAGCATATGGCCCTTTTGCGCTGGGGTACAAAACACCCCTGATTAAAAAAAAAAATGGAAACAATATTTCAGCACATTCCATCCCCCCAGAACTTCCCATCCTACCAGTAATGCTGTAAATACAGTAAGCCAGAAGCAGACGTACACTGTAATGGTTTAAATCTATCTCTTTAACCTCAATCCCCAGAAAATCACCATATAAGGACTGTCCTGTTGATTTTTGATTGTAAACCCAAACGTAACATCTTTCTTGGTCTGCCCTGCTTTTTCTTTCCATATATATTTTTTTGTCCTAACTCCACTGGCCTCTAGTGCTGAGCCGTACCAACAGCTAGATAAAAATATTCTGAAAACCATCCACATAACACAAAGGTCCACAACTCTAAAGATGGCTAAAATACTGAAAAGCCAGAAACATTTAGCCAACAGAGATCTAAGTGTCTTACTCTGACGGCATACAACGGAGAACATTTGGGAAGTCACACAGGCGAACCACCTTTCTGGTTCTCTCCAAAGGTAACCGAGGAGAGCCAAAAACCCGCGCTTCGTCCCAGGGGCTCAACTCAAGACTTGGTTGCTTCCACACAACGCCCCCGCCAGAGTTTACTGAATTCTCATGTCATTTCGGAAGAGCGTCGATGACCGCATCCAACATGGGGGCCCAAGGAGAGCGCCTCAGTCAGGCCCGAGAGCCCCCTCCGGCCGCTGCGAAGCCCGCCGGGGGGCGCCCTCGGCGCCGGCCCAGGCCCCCGCACCGACCCCCACATGGGCGAACGGCTCCGCGGACCGCTCGCCGCCCGGGGAGCCCCGTGAGGGGAGTCGGGGGGGCGGGAAGGGGAACCCGCCATACCTCCCCCCGCCTCCACGAGCGGCGGCCGTTTGTACACGTCACCGCTGGCCTCCCCCCCGCCCCCGCGGCCTGCCGGGAGCCGTAGTGCCGCCGGGGCCGCGCACACAAAGCGCGGGGGAATCGCCTCTGGCGGCTGGGCCTCGCCCCCCCTTCTCCCCGCAC
>VWZL01003287.1:61001-189172 GCA_013396915.1 Stercorarius parasiticus
CTTTCGCCCCGCCCCGCCCCGGCCGCAGGGAGAAGCCCCCGTCGCCGCCAGCAGCGCCCCTGCCGGCCGGCGGGCCGTCCCTCCCTCCGTCCGCCCGCCCACCCCCGGGGGTGGCGAAGGGGCAGAAAGTGGCCGAGGGTCGCGGAGGAGGTGGCCGGTACCCGCAGAGCCGGGCTAGGCTCTGCTCCCCGCCCTCCCCCGGCCATCCAGGTTCGCCAGGCACCCGAGGGATGCAGCTCGGCGGCGGGTTGGTGATAGTCACGGCTGTCACCGTGGCGGCAGCAAGCTCCTGCCATCCCTCCTGCTCACCCTGTGCTCTGCAGCCAGAAACAACAGGCTTTATCCAGGGAACAGGAACAAGGAATCCAGTGACAGGCAAGCAGAAGGGAAGAAAAGCTGACCGGGAAGTGTCAGAAGGAGGAGACATTAAAAGGGAGGCTAGATGTGGACTGAAAAAACCAACCCGATCACGGAGGGCTGTTACCAGGTTACCACAGGTGAAGGAAGAGGTCCGAGAATTCCAACGCTGATGCAGAAACTGTCCAGGCCAAATTGAGCTGTCTTTCACATCCCTCAAAATTCATGCTACTTTTATTTATTAAAGCTTCTGGCAGACAGCTACACCCAATGGATAGATGGAGAAAGATCAAGAAAATGAGTAATTTAAAGCTAAAGTTTAGCATTGTCCAAAAAGCTTTTGCTGCCAGCAGCTAACAAATACAGGGAGGTTAACATGCAACTCTTGAGTAATGCTTTGCCTTGCCAGAATAGGAAGTGTGCACCAAACGCATTGTATGAACTGTTTTTAATAGGCTGGTTTCTTCGTATTACATGGAGCTGAGTGTGACTCATGGAGCAGGCTGATTAGTGTGTGACCAGGTTTTTCAACTATGAAACACCTTGATCAGCTGTGAAGCTGCTCAGAGGTTTTGTATGAATTTGTTAAATCAGGATATCTGATATCTGGATATGATCTGGGGTACTTAAAAATACAGAAAAGGCTACAGAAATTTTTCTCTTCATAGTTGGAGAATATTTTTTTTTTAATATAAGAGTTTAAACATATGCATTCACATTTCAGTCCCGAGATGTTTTACATCAGAAATCCCCTCATCCCCTGGCCGTGCCAGTATTTTTTAACTCTTAAGAAAGAACATTATTTCAACAATAACAATGTGAAAGTATATGCCCAACTGCATACCGAGTAGTCATGGATGTAACACACTGCACCCGAGAAGCACATTGGGTTGGGATAAAAATCGGAACCCTTTTTGCAATGTAGTATTGCATCTATTTCCCACCTCAGCCTTAAAAGAAATCAGGCTGGGGCATCTCCACAGAACATGACAAACAGGACTTAACTGGGACAAGACATCCTTTCCTCAAGCTGCAATCAGCAAGCGCCTCAGGTGCCTGGCTAGAAGTCCTCTCATACCGGCACAGAGCTCCTTGGGTTTGTGTTTGTCCTGAGGCTATAGTGTAAACTGCTGTACTGAAATAGAAAACAAGGCAACCTGTTGCCTCATCTGAACAGTTTCCTTACCTTCCTTTTATTGGAATTCCCTCTTCTGCCACATGATGTTTCTTAGGGCTCTTTAGGTGAAGTGTCGTGACCTGAAACAACCCAGACTGTCAGCCCTCAGCTGCCTTCCTGCCAATGGGCTGCTGGCCTGTGTTTGACAGGTTTCTTTCCAGATGTTTAAACTGAAAGAGGGCAGATTTAACTTAGATACTAGGAGGAAATTCTTTACCCTGAGGGTGGTGAGACACTGGAACAGGTTGCCCAGAGAAACTATGGATGCCCCATCCCTGGGAAGTGTTCAAGGCCAGTTTGGATGGGCCTTTGAGCAACCTGGTCTACGTTGGAACTACATGATCTTTAAGGTCCCTCCCAACCCAAACCATTCTATGATTCTTTGTCCATATTTTGGAATACCAGGCTTCAAAATGATTGCATCATTTAGGAAGGAAGTTCCCTTCCCTTCCAGTTGGAAATGGGTCAACCTTCTGCCCTCTTCTCCCAGAAGCTACCCCTGCGGCTCCCCCGCTACCAAAACCTTGCCCCACAAACCCAATACACCGTTTCAGGTGGCAAGGCTGTGGAGGATTTGGTGAACGTATTACTGCACCCGCAATAACAGACACAAACAGAACAATGATTTCCTATCTGGGAACCTTTCCTGAATTCACTTGTCATCAAACATGCTTAAAGATATAACCAAGAACAACATTTTAAACAAAATGTAAATAAGCAAGTTAGCAAGAAACTGAATAGAAAACCCCCAAAAGGTTATAAATACCATCAAACTTCTTTCCTAGGTCTTAAATCTAGTAAATGATGCTGCCCTCTCAGGACAGGATCTTAAAATGAGCTGGCAGGAAGGCTGGAAACGCAATTTGTGCTTCTTCCAGCTTCCGTCCTCAGCTGTTTAGAAAGTTAATGCATCGAATGGCATTTGCCCTTCCATCTTAATGAGACAGAAATTGTTCCTTCTCCTGTTTTTTGTTCTTAACTTTTAATGCTTTCTGCACAGATGAATGTATTCAATACAAGGGATGTAAATAGGCTAATCCCCATTTTTATACATACATGACATACAGCTTACATTGCCATTCTATTTTTAAATAAACACTCCTTCTGACTTAACAATTTCATCAACAATGAGTCTTAAGACTTTTACAACGTGTCATAGCTGATATGTTACCTTTATGAGTCTTAAGACTTTTACAGCATGTCATAGCTAATACGTTACCTCTATTGTATATACATCTTAGTAACAGTGCAATCTCTGCTTTTATTATTTCAGAGACACCATATACGATCATTAATGACAAATCCGGTTAAACTGCAATTTCCTTCATTTTTTGAGACTGTCAGGCACTTGCTGCAGCACAGCACAAAACATGGAATTCTCCGATTCGTATCCTCTCACTTTCCCTGCCTGCAAGTTCCAATGATACTTTAACTGAACTCTAAAGCCATTTCCGTGTATTTAAAAATGAAGCATAGTGAAACAGAAGAAAATGATTCAGCAAGTTTTGCCTGCCAGTAGATTTCTTCTTTAGCTCAGAACGGTAACGAGACATCACCTCTTCATACCAGTTTCCTACTGTCTTCAGTTCTCAGACCTCGTGACAGAAAATTGTGCCATTTCACTGATTTTTCTGTTTTCCTGAAGCAAAATGACATCATTCAGAGAATGTGAATTAAGTTTTTAGAAAAGAAAACAGTGACAATTACCCTTTTATTCCTAACAACGGAAAAGGTCACTATAAATTCACAAAATCACTACAGGAAAACTGTAATTATTAATGGCAAGAAGTCCATGTGAAAGCTTCTGTGTAATTATGAAGAGAGAAACAATCCAAAAGGTATTGAAAAAAAAAAAAAATCGGATTTGTGGGAGAAGGGGAAAAAAAAAGCGCCTGAAATGGAAAAGTGCAAGTAAACAGAAAATATAAAAGGAAGAAAAACTAGGAGACCTGAAAAAGACCCCAAAATGGCACTGCATAGAAAGTTAAAAGGGAGCAAGAATCATGATGTGGCTAAAAAGCAGATCAACGAAGTTTGCAAAAAGCATCATTTCATAGAGCAAAAAGTTATTGTTTCCCCTCTTCAGGGTCTGATTACTACTTCAGAATATGATTTCAGTTTTGGATTGCTGTTCCTGGGAGTATTCTTATATTGGATTTGGCTCAGTTGATCAGAACAAATGCCATCAACTTCATAGAATAACCATAATTATTAAGACATGCCAAACATATGCACATTTCACAAATGAAGGCACAGGACTGAACAGTAAAAGGTTTTCAAGGATTTTCAAGGACACATATTTGCCTTTGGTACTTTCAAACATCTGATTTTTTTTTTTTTTTTTAAAGTTTAGCCAGCATTAACAGAAGTGTATCTAACAAAAACTTCACACACTTTGAATACACAAAGTAATGCAAATATTTATACACTACTCTGAAAGTTTAAGCTACGTAGAGAACTGAACTTGCAGTTTAAATTAATCTTCAAACATTTTATTTTAATACACTATACGGTATCTTACAACCAAATACAATCTTTAGTTAAAATATCCGTAGTTTAAATGGATTTAATAGCAAAACTTGAAGCTTGTTAGTTACAAAGTGACAAACTTAACTTCATATGGTGTGTAATACATATCTGAATCAGCTTTTTAATCACATTCTTGAAGAATCTTATAAGATAAAGAATTTAAGAGTCTGCTCCAACTCTGCATTTTTTTGGCATTGATTAGTTACAAGTTTATGAATCCTTTGAATGAATTCCATAGAAATGGTGTTTCCACCAGAAAACAGAGAAGTCTGGAATTGCTTTCAGCATTTGTTAAAACCTATTGCAGTGAGCAATCAGCAAAGATGTGCACAGGTGGCTAAATTAAAATAGGAATATAAACCCCAGTATTTACATCTGTTAACAAAAATAACTTGGTTTTTAGACTGTACAGATAACTTACTGGAAAATCACTTTTTGAAAAGCACAACCAAATGAAAACAGGTTTAGAATAAGATCTTGTCTGTTATTTTTACTGGGGATTTTTTAGTATATCTATTAAGTTTATAATATTGTTTTATGATACTGCAATATTAAATTTATAAGACCCTGCTGTTTTTCTTCTGCCACCGATGAAAAGCTGGGTATTTTATAACAGAGGTAACATTCAGTTCTTCATACTCATTCCATTTTATTAACTCAGTACTTATCAGGTTATTTTTTAAAATTCCCATAAAATAGAATATGAAAAACATTAGTTAACTGACTGTAATGTTGCTTCAGAATTGTGTTACCGCTTTAAAAAAAGAAGAAAGAAGAATTAGTTTTTATTTTACATATCATCTGAGCTCATCATAGTATTTTTTCATGCAGCAACTGTGCAGATTAAAAATATTCTTGAGCAATCTTGTGTAACTTATAAATTGCTTCTCCATCTGAAGTTGGGAGAATCCTCACATACTGTTAAGAAAAAAAAGACCAAATTAGTCACAAACTAACACATACTATATATAAACATTAGACTGTCTCAAACTTAACCTGTACATGCGTATGTATGTCTGTACATGTCATTTTTTATTAAAACTATTGGAATACTTTCCTTCAGGCCAGTGTTGAGTTTTAATGGAAGGTGATAAACATTAACTGTTTCACAATGTCACCTAGAAATATAAAGAACGATCAATAAAAACGGGTTTAATAATCCTACAGTTACTTAAAGGTCAAAATATTAAAATTTCTAGATGTTAAGAAATTTCAGGTAGCAGAGAGCCTGTTGCATATTCTGAAATTTATGAACTTTAGAGGAAAAAAACATCTGTGCTGCTAAATTAAGAACAGTGAAATTATTTTTATCTCTTCATCAGCTGTGTTTTAAAAATGTGGAACAGTGACCAATATATTTATATCCAAATATGGGAGAAAGCTTACATGCGTGTATTGTGCCATGCTCCTGTGTACAAGTCATTATTTTTCTGTTTTAAGTGAGAAAAGCCAATCTGTAAAGGCAGTATCACTCCCAGTTGAAGTTATAAAAGTTATGTACCAACATAAACTGCAACCCCTAGAATGAAGTGGTGAATTAATGACTGCAGCAGACAGCATATGGCCATAATTTGCATGGAGTAGCTCTCTTGTAACATTGTAATATGCCTGTCACATTCATTACCCATATTGACAACATGTTTCTTTGGAAAAA
This sequence comes from Stercorarius parasiticus, assembly GCA_013396915.1. Lineage (NCBI taxonomy): Eukaryota > Metazoa > Chordata > Aves > Charadriiformes > Stercorariidae > Stercorarius > Stercorarius parasiticus. The sequence continues at coordinate 66,719 of VWZL01003287.1, forward strand.
TATTTTGTGAAAATTAAGCAGTGTTATGACTGCAACTCAAGTCTTCCGTAATGAGAACAAAACTTGCAATACTGCAACTCAGACTATGTGGAAAGGCCATCATATCAAAACCAAATGAACAAGTAACATGAGCATTCAAGAACCAACAGAATTCATTTTCCTTAACAGATGTCCTTAATTTGAACTGAAAAACTAACAAAGGTCACATGATGTTAAGCGTTTATCATAGCTCTTGGTCTAAGCTTATATTTAAAAATTTAACAACTGTTTCCATACTGCAGAGGTCAGCACAGAAAAACCCCAAGTGTTTTGATGAGATTGCTTTCTTCCTCCTCTGTGAGCACAAACTGAAGATTTTAAAAAAAAAAAAAAAACAAACCAAAAACCAAGAAACTTTAAAGGGCACTTCTTGTGCTTTGTGGAAAGCAGGAGCACGCAGCTTAACGAAGGACCTCCAATTGGAGTAGGAGAGTCACAACAATTCTTCTTATTAGTATCTCCTCCAGTTACTTAAACTTTCTAATAATTTTTTGGGGGGTGGGGCAGGGGGGAGGGAAGCAGGAGAGGAACTGAAAAAAACCCCCTAGCTTAAGAGATGAAAGTCACTATCTCAGTCAAACAAATAAATTCCTGGATATTTAAGCTGTATACATACAGTCTTTTGTAAGGAAGACTGCAAGTCTACCTTTAAAGAGAAAGTTAATTTATCTACTACTTCATCTGAACAGAAAATGCTGTTGCTTGAGCTGCTTTGGCAGTGAAAGGAAGGGATAAATAGTCAACAGCATCTGACACCCCAGAGGAATCTTGTGCAGCCAATCTGGAGAAACATGTAGGTCAATGATGTGTTAATAACCAAGAATTGAGACCACATTTAAAAGCTGGTGCAGTAAGTATCATGCTGGTAAGCTTCCATGGGATTCTGTACAAAATATGCTTAAAGACAGCATTTCAGTAATGACTGTATTCATATGTCTCTAGTCTATTTTCTCTGAATAAAAAGCAGGTCATTATTATTAAAAAAATTAAGTCTCAATTGTTCAAGCAATCAGTACCTAGTAGCTGATTTATCATAAAAATAAACAGAAGGTCTAAGCTGGAAAAAATACACTGATTTCATGTTTTTATTCAGGTTGGTAAATGGTGAAAATTTGAAAACGTTCTAAATATTCATGTAGTTATTTACTTTTAAGTAAACAGTCCTGGGTGCAGTTATGTAACGTACAGAAAAATATTTTCCTTAGCTTCTGGCTGAGTAACATTTCCACATGCGCATGCCATTACAGAAATAGAATACTTCACCTTCTTCACTAAAAGTAAAGGCACCATGTAAAAACAGAAAACTAAATATAGTTGCTCTACTTAAGTACTGTACTAATCAGAAATTATAAAAACTTACACTGTGCAATTTTAACCATCTCTAGAATACACACATACAACAATATGCATTTAGGAAAGGCAGAAACATAAAATGTAATTCCATAAAATGCTACATATGTGCGTACTGAGGTGTGAATTTCAGAAAATACACAAAGGTATAAACCATGTATTCCATGGTATGTCTAAAACAAAAATTTAAATGTATATGCATTGCGGTAATCTGTGCTCTAAGCACGTCACAAATATTTTATAAAATATTTTCCAAAAGTTTGGAAATACTGTATAGGCTTTTTGTATATAATTCTACTTCAAATTGTCTGAAGGACAGCTACTGCAACTAATTGCAGGTATTTTTTCCCCCAGGAAATAATGTACTAAAATACAATGAGAAACAGTTTGTAGAAAATCCAAATGAAAATTTTGATGGAAGAGAAAAATGAAATCCGCCCACCCCTCCATCCACAACTTACACACTTTTCCTTCTTTTTCCAACTTCTTCAAGTGGACTAGGAGGTTATGTTCTGCTGCTAGAAGTAAATTTTCAGGGATCTCCTAATGGGAACACAAATATGCATTTTGAATTTAAGTATCTCCCAACTGTTTTTTCGATACGGAACTTCATCATGAAAATCATTAGCATAGATTTTCCTCTTCTCAATTGCTGTGTTGAACATTCAGTTAGTTATATAATGACAACAAACTGAAATGAGTAAATCAGTTTTATGCCAGTTAAAACTAGTAGCCTAATAATGCATTTTTGTTTACTTTGCTCATTTTTTGCACTATCTATTTGTATTACGCAAACTTTGGCCAACGCTAAGAAGACTGTGCTCTTCTGAGCTTGGTCTGCACTGGGTTGTCAGTGTAGCTGAGCATTTTTAGAGACAAATTTAAAGATGCATTTCTCAACAGACACCAATCACTTCTATTCCATGACAATATTTGCATGGGTTTAAATATCCTTTAACGATTAGTGTCTGTAAATGGGTAAACAAATTCAAAAATACAACAGCTTCAGGAGGACAAAACATCTTTTAAAGATTTCCAGTGCTCATTAGGTAAAAAAGAATAACATTTCTCAAAATGCCTCTCTCCAGCTCTATCATCCTAAAAGTAAAGCCTTCTTTTCCAAAACTAAAAAGTCCTTCTCCGAACAACACGAGTTCGGCAGGAAAATTCACTAGAAAACTAGCTCAATAAATTGTGAATCTTCAAAAAGCTTTGGAAGAGTAGACTTTTTTTTTTTTTTTTTTAATGTGAAAGCTTTAGTAGCACTGAAAAAATTCTTATCATATAGTGACAGGACAAGTGGTTTGTGATTTACAGAAACATGTGAATGGCTGTATACTTAAAAACTTCAGTTGTTCAGGCAGGAAAACTGCAGGAGCTAAACAGCCATAGGTAAGAGTACATCAGCACTGCAAAACATTCAATGTGACGTAGCCGTTCTTTTGGAAACTGGGGATCAGCAGAACCATGAAAAATGAGTTGTGAAGCTGTTACAGACCTGTTCACAAACCACAGCCACCGGCAACTTTGACATCTTCTTCCGAAGCAAATGCTGTATGTCTTTTTATCTCTACTTGCTAGGAGGGGTAACCCCATACCACACGTACAGATTATTGAGGTTACATGAAGACTAATGAAGTAGTGAAAAAATACTCTTATGCCTGTCTAATGACACACACAAGCTACCCAACTCCTGAGCATAATATCCATCTCTGTGAGACTGCAGTTCACCTGCATCCTCCCGCAGACTGATCAGGAACTAGAAATTTTAACCAATCTTCCATGAGACTCCAAACAGACTTTGACAAATAAAAAATTAACAGTCATCTCATACTTTTCACTTAGGACCAAGCACTACAACTTTATTTTTGCTTGGTTCTAGGAAACTGTGTTTAAGGACCATCCAGATAGTGAAATAAGAAGTTTGTAAGAATCATTTGGGCCCTACTCCAGTGAAGTGCTCAAACAATACAATTTAAATGCATGGTCATATATGAATTCTGAACAAGCAGAAATATTTTCTTTTTTCTCTTTTAAAAAAGCCACCACGGTCTTCACTCAACTACTTAAACTGTTACATACAATTTTATGAACGTAACCTCAATTTTCTTTAGCTTGATCTAAAAACTTTTAATCAACAATTACCTGGTATACTATCTTTACAAGCTCCGAGGATGTATATGATTTTCCAGCATTCTTCTGGAAAACATTTAGAATTTGCTGTTCACGTGCATTTCGATGAGAAATGTAGCTCTGGATTCTAGCATTTGCATCACGTACTACTGGGCCATGACCTAAATCAAAACACATGTACCACAGTGCTATTACTTAAATTTGGAATTAAGTATGCTACTGAAAAACTGAATCATTCTTATGTGAACTCTGGTAGACTTAGAAGTCATAAGAAGGGAGCAGCACCTGTTGGTACCACCCTGTCAGAGTATCCTTGATGTTAAATTGCATGACATTCTTTGCATGGTTTTGTATTTCATATAAGTAGGCCAAAATTAAGTTTGAATGTCTGCATCACAGTCTGCAATTGAAAAGCATTAAGATGGAAAGGAAGAATTAGGATCTGAAAAGTCTGAATGGGGAAAGGGAATACTTCAGATGGAATAAGGAAAGCAAGGAAAGACTACTTTAGGCTATTTAAAAAAAAAAAAAGGAAAAGAGTTCACTGCTGAATGGATTTGAAAGATGAGATTCAGATTATTATATTATCTCTGTCTGTCTGTCTGTCTCTCTCTCCCCAAACTATACTGGTCTTTGAACAGTAGTGGCTGAGGCAAAAGACTCATGTACCACTGTCCTGTTGTGGGGCTATCCAGCAAACATAGAGGTAAGAAAAGTAACATCTTTTATTGTGACAAATAAATTTTCCAGGACAGATCTTCAAAACTGACTCACACACTGTACTTCATTCCCTTAAGAACACACTTTCATAAGTATGATCAAAAAAATTAATAGAAGACAAATCAGTGAGTCAACTGGAACCTGTAAGGGCAGGAATAAGCAATGCACACGGAAGGTTATACGTGGATCATTTTATGTCTGGCTGGTTCAGAAACATTCAACTTACTGAAAGGTCTTTGAATCAAATTAAAAAAAGGCTAAATTGGTAAAGCACTAACCTTTGGAAAAAAATCAAATACTGGTTCATTATATGCTAAAATGGCAGATGAAATGAAAATATTTTTCAGAAGCGAGTGTTACATGCACAGAAATTAATGTTTTACCTATAGAGAAATTTACTTGCATTAACAGTCATCACATGCTTTTTATAGCAAGGTTTCCTATTTCTTTGCCTGTATACCTCACCTGAAGTTGCAGCAGCAACTTCCAACTCTGCCAGCCTAAACTCCAAGTAATTTATAAAATTAATATAACAGAAACTACTGTAAAAAAACATAGCTTTCTTTTAGAAGTTACTCGGTATCATCCAAATCACTCAGTTTCTTTCGAGGTTCTTGTGACTATTTTTTAAAAAGATCATCATATTCTTTACTTGTACTTTTGGGCTAACTGACTAAATGGGTTTTTAGTTTTAAGGCTTTTTAAATTAGAGTTTATTTTGCCTGAGGACAGGTAGCTTATAGAAATATAGCAACTAATTTTTCATGTTTTGAATATCTGTGAATTGAAAAAGTGTCAAAGGAATCTATCCTTCAGCAAGTCAAAATATTTATGCATATCATCTGATACACTCACTTCAGCAGATTTGAAATTACTAAATATACATTGAAGCTTACCTTGTGTAAAGACAGTATAAATAAAAGATATGTAACATGTAAATATAAAACTATATTATTGTATACACATATATTTAATGATTTCAAACATATTTAAGCTGAAGCTATTTTTCCTTACAAAATAAATTACAAATGTAACAGTATTTCTAGTAAATATGTTACCATTTATAAAAAAAAGTTTAAATTTAGAAAAAACACATTAAGATATGCAGAGCAGAGACTGTAATGGTAACTGTCCATTCTCTTGCATTCTCCAATGATAGAAGCCACACTAAAGAATCCAAAATTAAGGCACAGACATTGAATCACAAGGCAGTCTTAAAACCAGTTCCTGCTCTTACAAGTGATTTAATTGACTTAACGTACAAGACCGATGTCAGTACCTGGAATGGAACCCACGTTTTACAAAGCTAAAGGCATTTCATATCCTTTACATCATCTGATCCATAGCCATTGTGTATGCATATACATACATTAAAATGATGCCAGACAGCTTGGAACTAAATCCAAATGTGGATCTTTCCCATCCATAATTTTTCAGGGACACAGAGTTAACTTCACCAATAGATAAATTAAAATCTGCATAACGTAAAATGTTTCTGAGCATGTGAAATAGATCTTTGCAATAATTCAGGCTTTATATCAGAGAGCTTTGTATTATTTCAGACCTCTGTATAGCCCAGATGATGAGAAACAGTTAAGTTTTCATTCTCACAACACCCTGTGAAGTAATAGAGATTCTCTTACTTTACAGTAAATTAAAGCACAGAGGATAAAATTGAAGAAAATAATTGGCTCATGAAATCTTGCACAGATTCTTAACTCCAGTACCATTTGTTTCTATATTATCAAGGAACACTGTTTATTATTACAGGGTAGGGAGCCCTCTGCTGACTAAAATTCCCTTTTCTGGTCCCAAAGATTCTCATCAACTATTGGCTGTAAATAGACTGCCATGACTATTCTGCCTGAAGTCATTTCCACATTAAATTAAAAAAGAAACATGGAAGGGGAAGGATTTGCAAAATTCAGCTACTCACACCATGCCAGCACAAAAAAATCATGCTGCCCTACTTCTACTTCTGAGGCTGCAATGTGGATGAGGCTGCTGTGGACAGGGAACAGAGAAACAGCTCAAGAATTATGAAGACCTAAAACCGCAATAAAGACAGAGTACTGAGCTTATATAGAATGTATCGGTAAAGCAAAGTACTTTCTGATATAAGTTACCATTCTACTTTAGTACATACCAACAGTATAAACAGTTGTTCTGCTTGGGCAATAGTTATCTTTTACACAATCGCACATAAATTTTGTGATGCATGGTTAAAAAAAGGAAGTTAGTAACAAACCATCTCAATACTTAGCTACTCATCACTGAAAATGCATAATACCCGACTGGCTTCCTAATTGCAAATACAGCATGAACATACTTGCAACAGTGTAGCACACAGTTACAGATAAATGGGACAAATATTCAACTTGGTTAATGTGTAATCTAGATAAATAATGACTAAGAAGAGAGTGAAATACCACAGATAAAATTGTTAAACCAAATAGAGTTTGTAATATATGGGGCTTTGGAAGGCAGAAATTCAATTAGAGGAACAGACTGTGTTGTAGGTATTTAAGAAAGAAAGTAGAACATTCAATTGATCAATAGCTTGAGATTCTGGAAGCTAAAATATTCTTAGTTTTATCAGTAGTTAAGTCAATAACTATGAGCAAGTCACTATTTCTGTCTATGTCAGCCTCCACATCCATGGAATATCTATAATGGTATTTATCTTAAATAGCATTTTTATGCTTAGATCTTAAAGCACTTAAAGAACACCTACTTCAAAAGAAGATATTTTAAGAATGAATATGAAAGAGATTTGGTTATGTAGGCTAAACATAGATGGTTAATGGAGGAAGACAGAACTGAGAATGTAGACAGTTGCTCAGAATGACAGGTTAAAGAAGATGAAACGCAAAAAGTCAGAAAAAATCCTAAGATGTAGCCCTGAAAAAGCAAATGAGGAGCTTAAGCCTTAGTTACCTAATGAATTCTTAAAATCCAGTCTTGTCAGACAGACACGTGGTTTATATGAAAAGTAAATGCATTCCCAAGGTTTGGGGGAGATAGAGCAAAAAAATGAAAGCATAGTCATAGACTGAATGAATCGGTAACTTATTTTCAGAACATGATGTTTAGCCTCTTGGCTCTTGGTCACATTTAAGCTAAGTCATTAACTAAGACAACCATTTGACAGTTCTGTAGCTTTCCAAGATGAACTTATGATTATCTGTGCTGCGAAGGACAGATGTCTCTCTCAGAAAAACACTACCAGGTTACTTACATTGGCAGTGTGTGTGGGGATGCAAAGGACCAAAAGAACAACTATTATTTTTTCTTGCAGGGTAACATTAAGGCACATGGATAGAGTAATATAAGAAAATGAAATTTGCTGCACGATTCCAACAGTGAAAGATTCTGGCCTCTTTAGGCTTTAGGCACAGAAGCGCCAGATCCACCCTCAAATGGAGAAATCTCTGGAAGGAAAGATACCTATCACTGAATAATTTTCAAGTCTTGCAAACCACCATGCCATAAAGTCATCTTAGCTTAGCCCTGGATATATAATGAACTGGAATTGTTACATTAGTAATGGCGTTTGATTGGAGTAAGAGTTCTCAAATTCTTACAGGAGATATTTAAAAATTATACAGTAAACCAGAGCAGTTAAAAATAGAACCACTTACCTGGATATATTAAATCTAGTTTCATTTCTAATAACCTTTTCAAAGTTTTCATGTAATCATACAGGTCTTCAATTACTGTTGTTCCTTCCCCTAAAATACAGTCACCGGAAAATAGAGCATTTTCTTCTTCCAGATGTAAAATCATATGGTCATCAGTGTGTCCAGGTGTATATAAAACTCTTTTTAAAGAATAAGAACAAAAAGCATATGTTTTTCACACAGCATATACAGTTCATGTTCAGAAGCTAAAAAAAAAAAACCAATAAAACCATACACTTACAAAGTAGCCTGTAACAAAACCAGAAAAAAAAATAGACCAAAAAAGGCTGAAATGTCAATGTAAACAGGGTATCACTTTGTATAATCCCAGTCCCATTTTCTTATGCCATGTAGAGAACACAGATCATCATCTCTAACATGCTTTTACTTACATGACACATCATAATAAAAGTGCATTAAGGGAGCTGGCTAGTCATGTAGAATTTGTGTTACAGAGGGCTTTACTCTGAAGCTTTTAAAAAAAGAAAAACTGATGTTATTTGCTTATAACGAAAGCATAAACTTTGGCTCCATTACCCCAAACTTCAAAACGTGTCACGCGTGTCTTACTTGGATTCAAATTTAACAAGTTGTTTTCCATCTCTAAATTGATTTTGTCCAAACATGGGCCACTTGGCGTAGTGATAGGTCTTCAATATTCAATATCATACTCTCCATGTATTTTCTTTTTTACACAAACAAAATAAAATGCTTTTGGTCAAATACATTCTTTAAGTTTTTTCTTCCAATCGGCCATCTGGCATATTCTGCAAGTGGTATATAATTCACATCTAAACTGAGGAAAACAAGCAAAATCTGCTCTTAGAAGTAAAGCCTTGTTAATGAAAGACCTCTGGGTATAGAATGGTCAGATCTTTTTATTGTGTGTGTGTGTGTGTTTGAGTGAGGCAGAGTGGCTTTCTGTTTCAGACTCATTCATGCTAACAAGACAGGCAGTATGCTCTCTGGGAAGAAGCCCTCCCAAACTGGAACCCTACAAGAACCCGACAGGTTAAAGGTTTAAATTTTAACATTTTAAGTATTAAATGTTTTAGTGTCTCCTTGGGAAATATTTTTAAAGTTAAAAGAAAGGCTTGCTAAATAATCCATCCAGACTATCGTAAAGTTCCCCAAAAGTATCAATTTTAATAACAATTACTTAGATAAGAGTGATGAGAAAGTATGTAAAATCCTATTTGATTTTCCCAGAGGAAGTATTTTTCACAGGAAATGTTCTTAATTTCTCTGCTGAGGCCAAAAACTGAACGCAAATTCCTGATAATCCTCATTTGTAAAAACAATTTCTTTGTATAAACACACCCTACTGGATCATGATGGGAAGTCTACATACATAAGTGTTGACAAGATTAGATGTATGGATTGCCAATCATTAGAAGTTAGGATACATATACGTTTCAGAATTCGGAAGAAAAAAGTGATCCAGCAAACTTGAAGAAATTGGTGTTTACCTGAGTGTGGCTCCCTCTGTCTGTATCACATCTCCCTCTTTAAGATAAAAATATTTACGTCCTCCTTTTATTGTTTCTTCACGGTGAGGGACACGAGGAAGCTTACAGATGCGATATTCAGAGTCTATTTAAAGAAAGCAAAGAAAATGATGTTTTGAATTTGTCACTAACAAAGCTCGTTCCACAGAAAGGCTACTTGTTGAACAAGCACTATTAATTATTACACAGTGTGAATACAAAACTAGAAACAAGAAATTCTGTACAGTAACTTTGTGTTTATAAAGCAACCTTATTCCAGAGCCACAAAAACTGAACAGTGAAAGCCACTGAATCTGAATACTGTACTCTGTAACAGCAGCAATTTTGAAGACAAAAAAGCACAAGTGAAATTAAAAAAGAAATGTCAATAATTATTGTATTTTACAAATGTTCCTTCTTGACTCATCAAGAGCCAAACCCCCCAAGTTTCTACAACACCACCAAGATATCCATGTTCTCATTCTGCATTATGATTCACAGAAGCACCATTCAACATTTGCCTAACACTGGACGGAGGCTTTTTGATCTGCAACTTCCCTCAGTGTCTATTGTTCTGAACTGTGAATGCCTTGGCTGGAACAGCTATGGATAGCAATCCAGAAAGGTATTTATATCCCTTGCTAGTCTTTACAGCCATGCTCATGGGTTGACAAAACCAAAACCCTCACAAAGACACCAATGTTGTTTTCAGTAGTGCCCCAGCTTCTTTGCAGATAAGTACCTGGCAACTTTACAAAATCTGATAAAGCCTGTGACAAAGCTTCTAACAAAGTCCAATGATGCTAAGAATTGTATGATCCATACTGCTTATTCTCTTCCCAGATACTAAAGCAGAAATGTCTCTTACTCAACATGAAATACAGATTTTTATATCAGAATTCACCTGCAGACTGCCCTACCCTCTTCCCCCTCATGATCTGAGGTCTACAAATTTGTCAGCAATTACTAATGGTATGCTGTAAGGAATCTTAAAGTTATGCATGTTTCTTTTTCAGAATTAAAGGGAAAATAATGGTCAATTTGTCATTACTGTAAATGCAGAGAGAAAAGAACATCAAGTTTTTCTTACAGCTCTTAGTATCACATAAACTGCTGATGGTAATCTAGGTTCTCATTATTCACACATAAAAAAAATTCACTATGAATGTATGCACAGGTATTGATGAAAAACTGTAGTACTACAACATTCAGATTATTCATTGCTCCCATTCCAGACATTGCAACAGTATAATGAAATTACATGTAGTTTACACGGAGATTCCAGAATAATCTCCCAGGCGCTTTGCACAGAAGCACTCAGTAATAAGTTTTTTCTTGCCCAGTACGTAACATTTTCAACAATATCTGAAATCTCTGGCCTACCTCCAGGGATGTTTTTGCAGATATCAGGTATTCCACCAGTATGATCATGATGCCAGTGTGTCACTAAAATTTCTTGAATTGAGATGTTGAACTCTGACAGTGCCTGCTTTAAACAGACAATATATTCAGGAACAGCTGGCTCCCCGGTGTCAATAAGGACTCTTCTACACACGGACAAAAAAAACCCAAAAAACCAGAGGGAAATAAAAAAACAGTGAGAGAATTCAGACATATGATAGTTAAGTAATGTTAAACAAAGAACCAAACATTGCAGGGAAATGTGCTAACGATGGATGTCTCCCTATTCCAGACATCATCTCTCCTCTCCATAATATTCAAACCCCCGTGGCAGAACAATTTATAAAAGGGGATAAATAACACATTTAGTCCACAGACTTCAAATTCCCGGACAGGTCGCAGGAGCTACGGCCCAGCAGGGGCCTGAGGTGAAGGCACCCACCCAGCGCCCCCCAGGGAATTCCCCGCCTCGGCCCACAACAGCGCACAGGCCGAGCAGGGTCGTTACCTAGACCCGGTGCCCACCAGGTAGGTGTTGGTGCCCTGCAGGGTCAAGGGCCCCGGGTTGCAGCCCAGCACCCGCACCACCCGCGACGAGAGCCGCTCGATGCGCGGCAGCAGCGACACCATCCCTGCAGGAAAAAGACGGAAGCCACTCTTCGCCCTTGCTCCGCCTCCCGGGGCCTTCCGCCCGGTCGTGAGGCGAACCGGCTGTGAGGTGGCTGGGTTGCTGCCGTCACTGAGGCGGTTCCTCTCAGCCCACAAGCCGTGGCGGGTTTTCCCTTAAAACTTGCCCTCTGGGGGCAAACGCTGTGGTAATTCCGTGGAAGAAAGGCGATGTTCTCCTTTGAGGGGTTGGTGCCTTGCTGCTGCCCGGTGAGAGGCAGGTCCAGGCTCTGCTGGCTTCTTCCAAAGCCGTGAGGAATTTTTTTGTAGCAACAGCTCCTGTATATTCTGAGAACATGCCCGCTTGTAGTGTATATAGGAACCATATACGCTCCTGTATAACATGTAGGAGTATCTAGGATTCAGCGTTTTTAAGAAAATGTGGGAACTACGGGGCAAAGGGCCACAGTACACAGAAAATTTCTTCAGACACCTTCATAGACATTGGCACTTGCAGAATTATTCTTTCACTTTCATTATATGTTTATGCTTGTTACCTGGTACAGAGGTAAGTAAAGAGACCTGAAACCAAAAAGAAGTGAAGAGGATTTTGCGAAGGGAACGGAGGCCACAAGATTCCTACGTTAAGAGGCAGCATTGTGTAGAAAATGTAGAAAGCCAGATCAGCTGGTTTGTAGGAGATGATTAGGGGGGATGATGAAGGGAGTGGGGCATCTCTCCCATGAGGAAAGGGTCAGAGAGCTGGGACTGTCCAGCCTGGAAAAGAGAAGGCTGAGAGAGATCTCATCAGTGTATAGAAATACCTGAAGGGAGGATGCATAGAGGACAGAGCCAGGCTCTGTCACGGGGCCATTGCCTCTGGTCCTGTCACTGGGCCGCGTGACAGGACCAGAGGCAGTAGCCAACACACTGAAGCACAGTGTGTGAAATATGAGGAGATGCTTTTTCACTGTGAGGGTGACCAAGCACTGTCACAGGTTGCCCAGGGAGGTTGTGGCGTCTCCATCCTTGGAGATATTCAAAAGCTGTCTGGACACAGTCCTGGGCAGCCTGCTCTGGGTGGCCCTGCTTGAGCAGGGATTTAGACCAGATGTTCTCCAGCAGTCCCTTACAGCCTCAGCCGTTCTGTGATTCTGTGAAATTTTGTCACTGTCATCCAAGTAGTAATACTGTGTTTGCAAACCGCATGCATTCTAGAGCATGCAAATTCACCTGTTTGGCAGCTTTGCAGTGTCTCCTCTGAAACCCCTGATTAGTTGTCTTTCAACTGGCATTGTTAGAGAAATTAGAGCAGGCTTGTTCTCTCCTTCAAGTACCTGTAGATGAAGAATTTGACCTGAAATTAAAGCAGGTAATATTAATGTGGGCAACTTTACCAACATTAGAATTTCAAATATTATCTAATTGTTTTATACCTACATAAGATCCAATATATTACCTGTAACAAATAAATGTAAATTTATAAGGTGATTATAGCCATACAAAGCACAAAAAAGGGTTTGGTAGTAGCGTATTTTTTGCTTAAATGTTTTTTCATTATATGAAAATAGAGTTGCAACCCTTATATGTGATCTGGGGCCATTTCTAGGGTTTGCATGGGCAAATGGAACAGATTCCCACTGTCTTCTGAAGGGGGAGAAATCCCCAAACATGATCTTGAGAGGCAAACTTCCAAAAGGCTTGTAAGATACAAACAACTTGGTGTACAGCATGGAACTGAAAAACAAAACTTCATGGCTTCAACAGAGCTTTATAATTTCATGAAACTTCAAAGTTTAAATTTTTTGGTTTGCTTAAATGCTAATGTGGGCAAGCAATACATTCAATACATGCCAGGAGATGTGTTATTCAAGACCTTAACACGCTAACAAAGGTCTGCATCTTGCCGTGTATGACAAACTGATATTCCCGCTCTCTAACACTGTGTCTCTTTCCTCCTTCCCCCATTGCTTGTTCTCAGCCTGACACAGATTCATCCGACATGTTTGGGTTTGTGGTTGGCTTCGTGGTTGGCTTCGTGTTTGGCTTCCTGGGCAGTGTGAGGCAGAGGATGGCATGAGGCAGGGAGGCAGCTCTGACGAAGGCCCTGCTACCTGCCTAGCCATGCCACACTAGCTAGTGTCAACTCACAACTCCAGATTTTCAGCTGGCATCCGAGGTCAGGGAACAAATGGTGCCTTTCAGCTGCTCTGCATCTTCACTGCCCAGGGTCTGACAGCATGCTTGCCTCTGGGCTGTTTCATCAGTGCTAATTTCGCTACAGTTAGTACACTTGAAGTGCTAGCTAACCCTTCAGCTACACAAACAATATGCTTTACCTTGCAGTCACCCATTCAGCCAAAAAGTTTGCTTTGTGACACACAAGAGGCTTGCTGGCAGTACATTGTGCAGGCCTATATTATGCAGCAATTAAAAAAATCTACTCCTGGGTATGGACTTTGATTGCAGCTGTTAATTGCCAGGCATCACAAAAACCACAGACAGAAACTGTGCCACAGTACAGGTACTGGCCATGTCTATATTTAGGCCTTCAAGCCAATTGCTTTGATTTATCTGATAAAACAAAACTTTACTTATTTGGTATATAGAACCAATCCATTTATTTTTTATTTTCAAGCTCGTCAAAGCGTGAACTACAGTCAACAGAAAGGATGTTTTGGGGCAAAAGAAAGAAGCCTTTTTGTGCAGTTATACTGCTCAGATAAGCAAGACATCCCTATACACATATTCCGGTTTCTTCCTGTATAATTTTCCTGTCTATTTTTTTATAAGAAACTGTGACTAGACGTGAACTTACCTAACCATGAGGTACCCTATTATGCTGATTTTGTAGCATACATGTATACCTATTTGGTGGTATGTTCAACCCATTTTCAGTACTTAGATAAAGTATAGTTGCTGTGTCGTTAGAAGAATGTACTACCTAAGCAACGACAAGTGGTGTATTTCAGTGGTTTCCTATTTCTAAGAAAATTCTGAAAGTTTAGAGATTTCTGAAATTATATACCTGAAATTTTACATGTCATTGATAACGCAGAAATAGTCAGATGCCAGTTATTTTTAACATCACAAGAACTTTTTTTTTTCTAAATTAAGAATTGTTTGGGGAACTGTAGATTTGTTCCCCGGGGAATACTTATTACTGCTGTTACTGTCCTGTAGTGAAAGAATACATTTTCTAATATTAGGCAGGAGCTGTGTATCTGTTTCGTCTGTAGGTGGCAGCAGTGGGTGCCTTTGGAGAAAGAAATGCAGGTTCTTTCTTCTACTGCCGTTTTCATTTCCTGCACAAGCCCATCGGTTTAAAGTCTGTTGTTTCTCTTATAATGCAGGGGTTAATAGGCACGTAGTGAAAGTCTTGCTATTATAATCTCTAATGTGGTACAAGCAAATATGAATGTGTAGCCTCAAGTTCTTTTGGTTCGCTGACTGTTTTATGTTGTTAAGACAAAATTTTGAGGGGAAAAATATTATGAAGCAGGAGATGTTAGACTACTAGTTAAAAAAAAAAGAAAAAGAAGCTGAATTTCAGTAAACCTAATGTGCGATTGCTGGTCATATACAATGTGATATTTGATGGAGGATTAATTTTCTTCAACTCTGAGATACATAAAATGCAGTTTGGTATTTCTGAAAATCCCACAAGGTGACTGCATTTTTAGCCCTCAAGAAACCTTTGAGTATTGGCATTTGGCTTTATTCCTCATTTTAAGCATAAGTGTGTCTGTGTAATAGCCTAATAGATCTAAGTCCAAGCATGTAATTCTGTGATAATTAGACACAATCAAATGAATACTACACAGAACATTTCCTGAGATACTTATCTTCATAGACATTGGTACGTGAAAGTTGTTGAGAGGATTTTTGGTTGGTAGGTTTTTGCGTTATTTTAATACAATTCTAGCTGCCATTTATAAAACATATATTAAGTAAGATATGCATATATTTCTTGGTACTTGCAGAATTCTTCTTTCAGTTTCATTATGTTTTTATGCTTGTTACCTGGTACAGAGGTAAGTAAAGAGACCTGAAACCAAAAAGAAGTGAAGAGGATTTTGTGAAGGGAACGGAGGCCACAAGATTCCTACGTTAAGAGGCAGCATTGTGTAGAAAATGTAGAAAGCCAGATCAGCTGGTTTGTAGGAGATGATTAGGGGGGATGATGAAGGGAGTGGGGCATCTCTCCCATGAGGACAGACTGAGAAAGCTGGGACTGCTCAGCCTGGAGAAGAGAATGCTCAGGGGAATTTGATCAATGCCTATAAATACCTGAAGGGAGGGTATAAAGAGGACAGAGCCAGGCTTTTTCCGGTGGTGCCCAGTGACAGGACCAGAGGCAACGGGCACAAACTTAAACACAGGAGGTTCCCTCTGAATATCAGGAAACACTTTTTCTGTATGAAGATGACTGAGCACTGCCACAGGTTGCCTGGGGAGGTTATGGCGTCTCCATCCTTGGAGATATTCAAAAGCCATCTGGACACAGTCCTGGGCAGCCTGCTCTAGGTGTCCCTGCTTCCTTGAGCAGGGATTTGGACCAGATGTTCTCCAGCAGTCCCTTACAACCTCAGCCATTCTGTGACTTTGTGGGATTCTCCTAAAAATCTGTATGTTAATGCTGCTCAAAGCATAAATACTCCGTGTGAGTTCAACTTTTGGGTTCACTGGACAGGTGACCAGGGGTTCTGCTGCAGCCGGGCACCAAGTAGCAGCAATGGTAGAACACTTCTGACACTTTGTACAAGTATATTGGAGTACTTCATGAAGAAGCAGGGGAAGCTATTGTACCGAGGTGAAGTCATCAGCTAATACACTCTTTCAAGCCATGCATTTTTTTCTGTAACTTCCATTAATACCAATGGCAAAAACATTCACTGACTGCAAAGCTTAAGTATCAAAAGTAAAGACACTTACACAATGAATCTTCAGAAATCCCAAGGTTTTTCAGCTTGGCATTTCATCCTGTTTATTTCTATGCTAGTCCTAGTGAGGACCTTAGTTTCTCATGTCTGGAGTAAGCGGACTGTTCCAAAGAGAAAATATCCAATGTTCTGTCAACACTAATCAAAGCAGAGAAAAAAGGTCCTTCCTACTCCATTTGGAAGCAAATAACAAGATGTGTACTGAATACCATAGGAGTTTTGTCACTATGCTTTCTTTGATGGCAAGTCTAACTAGAATACAAATAAATCATCCAGCCAGTAATTTAGCTCATGAACAGCTTGATTTACACTCCAAGAATCAGATACATAAACCTTGTCTCTCTCTGCTATAGAGTTTTTGTAATTTTTAAATAAAAACAAAGGTCACAGCAACAGATTTGTGAAGTGATGCCTTCTTTTAAAGCTGTAGGAGCTTAGTCACTATTTGGGAAAATAGCTTGCAAAGCCTATTACAAATTTAAAAAAAGCTGAAGCGGAGCTATAAGAATTTTAAACTATATACCAAACTCAGTATATAATGTATTTATTGCTTTGCAGCTAAATTATGTATATAATTCAGGGAGAACATATCTCAGATGATCAAAATTTTTCATACATACAGGAATGATATTAACCATTGACTAAGATCAATAAAGATTTTTTTAGGATTTAAAAGAAATCTATGTTGTACTGGGGGGCAGTTGCTTTTCAAATCTGGCACAGATCCACAGAGAGGGGCAGTCTTGGTAAAAGCTGCTAAATGTAGATAGTCTAGTCCACAGTCAATTTGCCACAGTCTTGTCTTGTCTGCAGCTACTCTTGCAGTCTCATCCATCGAGGTCCCAGTGAAGCGAAGGTTGCAAAGAACCAGTGGTCCAGTCCATTCCAGTGGATTTTATTCAAGTGTAACTGTCAAGTCAGGGGAATAAAAGACAGGATGGGCATGATGAATCACTTTTGTTTTTCTCAGCAAAGATTACATGGGTTTATGCTGGTATCAGATGTTCAATTTGCTGCAAAAGCACACAGTAGATTAGTCCAACATTGAATGAAATATTGTCCACAAAAGCTATATTCTAACAGAGTGCTTGTATTCATTTGATCATTTATAGGACAGAAGAGGTGTCACTGGAATTGCTCTCCTGCTGCTTCTTTGAAGTCACCGAGATTTTATTGTGGAGCAATATATGACTACTTTTTTACTTAGTGCATTCATGATGCTCACAGCCATTATGAAGAGCTTTTGGGCATGTACGCAGTAGGCCTGTTATCTTTGAATCGTCACCAAGATTTTATTGTGGAGCAATATATGACTACTTTTTTACTTAGTGCATTCATGATGCTCACAGCCATTATGAAGAGCTTTTGGGCATGTACGCAGTAGGCCTGTTATCTCTGAATCGTCACCAAGATGATTCTGCACAGGCAGAAAGGCCTCTGCTGCATTAATTCAGAAGGTCATTATGGATAATGTATTGCCCCACTGATGTCCTGAGGTGTTTTCCCAATGTGTTGTCTTGCAGGAATGAACCATGTGCAATTGAACCATGAATTCTGCAGTACTGCTTTGAATTCAGACACTGCTTTTTTTAGCTTTGGAAAATTCACTTGATCCATTGATTCTGTCCTTCAAGTGACTACATGGAAATAATGGTATTTCAAGCACTGCAAGAACTGCTTAGGATTGGGATGTTTCTAACCTATAAGGGAACAAGAAAAGGCAAGCACTGATACCATGTTCACTATGAAGACACTGGTAGGATTGTGTCTCCTGTCCTAAGAGCTAGGATTGTGTTTCCTGTCCTAAGAGCTAGAAAAGCTATATAGACTGCTCTGGCTGAGAGTATGCATCATCCTGGGCAGCGCAGTCATAGAGGCTGAATCGCAACACCTGCTCCTTGTACCCTGCAGCTGTTTTAAACATGCATAAAAATCGTATATTGAGTGCCAATAGCACTCAATAGTGCTGGAGCAGACTTTCGTAAACACCTGCAGTTTTATGAGAGGAAAACAATTTTAATAACTTGTCCCTGGACACATGCTGTCCCTTCATGTATCATTACACAGAAAAGCTTTTTGTACATATTTTAAAGTGCATTGTACTATAGTTTTCAACTATCACCAAAAAGATTGTTCTTTTTTCATAAATCTTTCAGATATGTAATTGTGTATACAAATAAATAAATGAATATATATAAACATATACATATAAACACACACATATACACATATATATTTCCATAAATACCTATTGGCTTTTGCTCAACAGGTCTCACAAACTAAAATCTAAGTTTGAAGATGCATGCACAGATATATAAACATATAGAGGGAAAATAATACTTTTTTTTTCTTTACTTTTATGAAGTAAAGTGTGAAATTAATTTATTTAAGGGAATTTTATGATATAATAAATTTAGTATTAAATATGGCCAAGGACTTCTAAACTGAATTTTTAGAATAGAATTTTTATAATATAGTTGTAAGAATGTCAGTTCTTGACAGGTAGCAAATCATTAACTGTGTCACATGTTTTCCATATGATTTTTGTTTCAGTTTCTGTTATATCAGTAAGCCCTTTAACTTTTCTTGGATTGCAAGTCTTGTAAAGTTGTGGATGGTAAACCTGCGAATATGCAGATCTACGATTTTTTAAAGTGAAAAATCTCTCTCCATGGCCAGTATTACGGTAAGTCTGCATTTTGTAATAACATTTTAAATGTATTGTGAGAACTGAATCACATTTTATCGTTTATGCTTTATCCAAAAATGATTCTGTAAAAGTATGTTAGTTTTTAGAGAAGGCTTATATTTATGTTGGCTGATAGACACTTTACTCTTCTTGCTCCTGTCATGTTAGATCTCATATGTTTAATAAGACCGGGGACAATATAATTCTGAGTGATTTAAGATGCTGATGTGGCACTTAATGATACCCCACCTCATACATGAGACCATGGTGCTCTTTGGAGTGCTATCATGCATACAATATAGAGGATATTAAGGGCAGAGATGTTCACGAGAGATTTCATGTGCACCTGTGAGCAGGCATTTGTGCCTAGGCTTGAAATTAAGACATTGGGCATTCAGGAATACAGATTTGTGAGTCTCTAATAGATTTTTTTTTAAGTTACCATGAGCAAAATGTAAACCCTGTGTCTTACCAGCCATTCCAAGGTTCTTACAAGACTAGATTCCTTATTCAAGTTAATTATGAGACTGTGAGCGAGCTGACATGCTTGATAATGTGGGGCTCCTCATTTATCTCAGCTTAGCTGATGCCTTTATATACCACCAAGATGTCCAGACAGGTCTGCAGACTGCCGGCGTATGAGCAGATTGAACAGTATGCGTGTCAGAAGTAGAAATCACTTGACTCACAGCCACTCTTCATGCTGTTGTTTCAGAGGAGTCTGGACATAGCCTGTAAAACTTCCTTTCTTATTTGGGATTATATGATAATGAGATAATTCCTCTTTGTGAAGTGCTGAGATACAAAAGGATAGGGAGGTCGTAAAGAGGGAGGAATCCAGTTACCCTATTGATTCATTTCAGGTACAAAATTAGAGGCTTGCCACTCCTTGCCACTCAAATGCCTAGTACAGTATTACTCATTAAATGTGAACCTTGGTATACTGCCTGCTTCGGCAATAAATTGCATATCCAAAGAACTTTCTATCTGGATTCAGTTATTGACTTACCTTTTACTGTTGTGTTTCCTGCAACAGTGAAATAGTGAACCTGTTCGGGTTTTTGGGGTTTTTTTTGAATCTGTTCTAAAAAGCATGCATAATGTTCTAGTCACAAAAAAAAGGATACAGCTTGTCAAAGGTGATACATCAAGTTGCAGAATGACGTGATGTTCTTATATAGAGTAAATACAGTTTCCTTTGGAGTTTTCTTGAATAAATCATAGAATCATAGAATGGTTTGGTTTGGAAGGGACTGTAAAGATCATCTAGTTCCAACACCCCTGCCGTGGACAGGGAAATGAACCCTAATAATAAACTCTTAAGTTGGTTCATTCAAGTTTTCAGATAGGAAACATTTGTAAACATAAAGTTCAGTTTATGCTGGACTTTGTACCAAAATCCACTTCCCTGAATCTGACTGTGAATTGGATATAAATTGCATTAGTGATTTGAAAGAGATTAGTGGTATTTTACTGGAGAGGATAGGAAAGAATAGTGAAAGAGTTACAGCTATCCCAGCTGTAAGATCGCTTGGTCTTTCTGACCTCTTCGGGGCCGGGACATGAAACCTAAGTAGGAGATAGAACAAGAGGCTAGAAATAGCTAAGGCATACATCCAAAAAATAATGTTTAGACACCCGGCATCTTTTTAGGCTGTTATGTTCCCACTTGTCTTCGTTAGGAAATTAAGAGCTTAAATTCTCTTTTTGGGGTTTAGTACCTGGGTCACAGTGTAGACTAGCTCAGTCAACACAAGTGAAGAATAGTCATAGCTTTCAAAAGCTTTGTTCATGGGATATTAACCAATTGTCTCATTTCATTCCTCTGTGCCAGCATGCCTAAATTCACAAAAATCCAAAGGAGGCCTGCCTCTGCGTGCCTTGCCCCTGCCCTGTGTTCCCTAGTGCGGCTTTTCCCTGTGTATTGTCTGCTGCTGTTTGGTGGTGGCATTAGCCCAAACCCAGTGCTTTGGCATGTCCTGCATCCCATCCTTTGTGATTGCTGACAGCAGCTTTTTCCTAAGATATGCAAATGAAATAAGGGACTTCATAATTTTCATGATTATACCTTTGCAAAGGTGGAAATGAATGAGACAAAGAATGTACTGCTTTATAGCTTTTCTGTTTTACCTGACAAATGCCACAGATCTATAGAGCAAAGATGTGTAAGGACTACTCAAAGAGGTCACAAGAATCCTTGCAGTGTTAGGCAAGGTAAATGTAATTTGGACTGCGAATTAATTCTGTCTGTAGCAGAATATGTGGTTAGGTCATCTGTGTGTAGCTATTACTCTCACAGCTTGGGAGACATTTCCCAAAGAGGTGTAGGCTGGTTCAGGTCTGGCTCCTTACAAGTCACTAACAAGAGAGCTGCAATCCTATTCAGCACTTTCTTGCTGCGTATGGAAAAACAAGGAGAAATGATAAAACCACTAGATGCATGCACATAAATGCAATAACACAGTTGGAAATGACATAATGATGTGTACTCTGATACAATGGTGTGTACTCAAGACAGGAGTTTTCTGTGTTTTGTGCTGTGCACAGTAAGGGAGAATAGCTCAGAAGTTCAGAAAGTTCTGTGAAGGAATCAATCTTTTTTTCCATAAACTGGTTTTAAAAGCTAGTAGAGGTAATCTTGTTTCTTAGTATTTTGCAACTATTAGGAATTATCTCAACAGCTGTTTGGTAAGTGGAGAGTCACTGTGATTGGGAAAGTGGGTGACCTCAGCAGGGTCAGAGGTGCAGCTTCTCTTGGACTGATTGTTCACAGATATCTCAGTACATTCTGCATTTTGTACTTCCTTGTTTAAATGCTCGTGTGAATTGCTGTGTAATACTGTAAAAGAAAATATTGTTACTGCTGATCTTCTGTTTTTCTTCTTCTTTTTAGGAGCCAGTAATGAAGAATGACTCCAGCAATTAAAAAGACAATTTACATTTATCTTTTCCAGAATAGATGTGTATCAGTGCAGTTAATTTAATATTTAAATCAAGAATCCAGAAAAATGCAAGTCCCTTTGCCATAATAAAAATGCATAACCCAATTTTCTTTTCTATGAGGAGGTGGTATCATCAGGACAAAGGCTCCATTGTAGACTTAGATTGATTTTGACTTTCCTTTACATGAAGTGAGGAGAGAGTGACAACAGTGACAGTCTAATGCATGATGAAATTTACTAAGCAGAATTTTATTTTTTTAGTTAGTGGAATTTTAATTTATGTAGTTGATATTGGAGTGGACTTCTGGGTAGCTAGTAAATATTTCTGTCAAGGTCAATATTCTTGGAGTATATTGATACTGTGTTTTAGAGGTCTTTCGTCATTAATAACTCAGATATTTAGTTATGAGTGGTTTAAAAATGACTGGGAAGGTACTAATACTGGGAAGCTGAAATGGATTTTTCTAGTTCATCTCTTTCAGTGTGGAATTTTTATAAGGTAAGCACATTTTAAAATTTATTTTAAAATAAGAAATCATATTTCTTTAAGACAGTTTATTAAGAAATGCTTAATATGGCTTCAGGGACAAGACCACTTCTGGCCGTGGCAATTAATGCTCTATGTAAGCAAAAGGACTTTTGTCTACTTATGCCAGGGCTACATTATGTCAGGTTTTGATGGAAATGTAGATATTTCATTTTACCTGTAAGTAATAATTTTTATCATTCACAGCCTAATTCTATTTGATTCATCAGCCTTTTGATAGGGCATGCTTAATAAAAATGCCTGCTTTACAGAGTAATACTGTTGTATTAAGAAGGGAATTCATTTGATTACACTAAGCAGGTGAGACAGCTGAAGTAAGAGGTAATTTTAGAACCTGAAAGCCCAACCATATGTAGAAAACCCACCAAGATTCGGGAGAGAAATTAATAGTTGAATATTTAGTAAGAATACTTGTAGCAGTGCTTCCTGCAGGTACTGAGTTAATGGTGACAGGAACTTTTGTTTGCTGAAAGGCACATGTCCAGGAATAGTTTAAAAGACCATATGCTTAACATTCTGTGGTGGCTTTGCTATAAAGTGGTCATTATCATTCCCATTATAGAGATCATTTGTGCCCAGATTTTACTTCCATTTTAAAACTGAGGTGAAAGATGTTGGTGAAAAGTCCTGAATTTTAATTATTTTGGCTATGCTACATGCAAGAAACATGAACAAATATAGACTTCTTGGAAGCACTTAATAAAATACTTATTTCAAATGCCTCCTTTATGGACAATGCTGAAGGATATATTTATGCCCCTCACACACGTTTTATTCACTTGGTGTTATCATGCTGTACATCAGCTTTACTTTCCTGCTCCTCCTCCTTTACAGTCCTGAAGTTTTAGACTTCACAGAGGAGTGTTTACTAACAGCCTTAATTTTTCCGGTGTCAGTTATTAGAAAAGCTTAGAAATACTACATTTTGAAGAAAAAGAAAATCCCCCTTCAATTTTTCTGGATGGTTTCTTATTCACTAACCAGATCTGTGGACATGGGTTGGTTCATGTGAGGTATACCAACACCTGGCCACAGGGACTCTACTAGGTTCTGCCTTTTAGAGGGGATGTCTCAGGGCCCAGTGTGGTACTCTCCTTTTTGTCTGTCCCCAAGGCTTTTCAGATTCAGGTGTGGCTGGGAGTGCCATTCTTGTGCTTGTGACTTACAAACCTGCCCCCCTGAGTTTGTTTCTTCCAAAAGAAATTAAAGCCATGACCTCTTTTTCTGATCACTGTTGATAATTGTTAAGCCAGTACCACAGTGTAGAATGGCAGAAGCCGCTTTTTTAATGTCTGGCCAAAACACTCCCTTCTTCCCCTTTTTCTTCCATGGCCTCATTCTCTGTAATCTGTTCAGGACTCCAATTCTGGTTTCACCTTTGGCTTTTTACGCTCCCAGGTTACCCCTAAAATTTCCTACTGATTGGTGCCTATCTCTAAGACCTCACCTTTCACAGTTTTGTATCATTGGAAATACAGATATCACATTTCAACACAGACTTTCAGAATTCAGATCCAAGCTCTGATCATCCACAACTCTAGGTACTGTAATCTTGATTTGGCATTTGTATCCAATCAAAATGCTGCTTTTAGGGGCAAATCTTCATGGATTACCTTCATCTAAGGTAACCCATGAAACTCTTGGGTTTACCTGAACTCATACCCTTTCCAATGAATACCTCTTACCATGAATTTCTATAATTTTTGAAGCTTCCTTCCCAGAATTAGCCCCATCTTCTCTGAGTTACTTATTATCTAGTAAACATAATTGTGCCGTTTGCACTGACAGTGTTGTCATCTTGGTTACCTGTTCTTTATTGCACAAATGATATTTTCTCCTTTGTTTCCAAGTTGATATGTATAAATTACAAAGTTCTTTCAGCCACTCCTCAAAATTCAGGTGTGTGATAATGTATACTGTAAAGTATAAGCTGATAACAGCAAGCTGACATCTGTGCTTGTACCTTTGTGATCAACTATTATATGCTTCCTATTATATGTGTTTTCTTAGGCGTATCCATGTACAACTCCCTCCTATCCTCCCTCTTAGTCATGTGATTTATCCGGTTAGTTTAGACAATGAGCCTTTCAGGCTTATCACTATAGTCAATGCATAAAAATAGATTTTGTCAGGAGTCAGGTCATACTTATTAAGGTGAGCTTTTCCAAAAGTTCCTCTGGGGCAGGAACTTATATTCTCCACTCACTACAGAGGGAAACAGGGGCCTAGCTAGTAAATATGACTTGGCCAGTGAACATAGGATGCCTGAAATTATAAGATGTGAATACACCTTACCAAATTTTCTTTCTTTCTTTCTTTTCTTTCTTTTCTTTCTTTTCTTTCTTTTCTTTCTTTCTTTTCTTTCTTTCTCTCTTTCTCTCTCTTTTTCTCTCTCTTTCTCTCTTTCTTTCTCTCTCTCTTTCTCTCTCTCTTTCCCTCTCTCTCTTTCTCTCTCTTTCTCTCTCTCTTTCTCTCTTTCTCTCTCTCTTTCTTTCTCTCTTTCTTTCTTTTTTTCTTCCTTCTCTGCTTCCCTCTGTCATATGTCTTTTGCACCTCTTGCTCCATCTTTAAAACAGGGGACTTCATTGTGTTATGTTTGTACAGTGCACAGCACAATGGGATTCAGTCTGGTTATGTTACCACACTGCCAATGCTAAGCAATAAATATGGAAATAATATGTGCGTATACACTTACATACATATATACATTAAAAATGGAGAAAAAAAGAAAGTAAAATGATTTCATATCTAATAAGGCTTTAGTTTAATGTAAAGAATGTAGACCTGTAATTATATTTCATATGAAATATTATTCTCTGCAAGGAGCAAAATTAAGTTGGTAAAATTTATCTTAGCTATGCTGACTAAAATTATTTTCAGCCTGACCCATTTAAATGGGTCACACAGATGTTGGCAGAATTGAGAACGGACTGCAGCAGAACAGTCAACATTAAGACAATAACACAGTCAGTGAATGTGGAAAAAGAGGACATTTCCCTGAGGCACCAGATGAATTCTGGAGTCCACTGATGTGTAGCAGTTTGCAGCATCAGTTGAGGACACCTGAGGAAGACTTAATTTTAGCAGTTAATAACCTTTACTGTCAGAATAGAAGACCATACAGCCAGCAGACATGGTGATATTGAGAGCTGCTATTGTGTCTCTTGATGCTTAAAGGTAGCCTCAAGGTGTCCTGCATCTTTGAACAAGAGCAGATGAAAAAGATTTTTTTTTGCAAAGATGAATTCTAAATCCATGAGACATCAGAGTAAATGTGAGTGCTTTGCTGAACCTGGGATTTTTTCATTACAGGTTTTTTAAAAAGTGATGAGAAAAATTCATTCAAGATAGGTGATATTCACTTTATACTGGTGCAGGTTTAGCACCTCTTAAGTCGTATCCAGGCCAAGAATGGATCAAAAATGAGGACTGAAGCTGGTAACATGCCTCTAGCAATTTATGCGTATAACAAGGAGTTCCACAGGACAAAATAAATAGAAAGGTATTTAAGATACCAAGTCAGCGAGGTACAGAGAGTCAATTAAAATTGGAAAGTTTGTAATTCTGCTTTAAGTGAGTTGGAGGTTATATAATAATATGTAACCTCCACATTTTCTTAATATAAATTTACTATCCTGTTGCATCAGTTTCATGGACTTAATCCAAGCCTTTCTATACTTAGAAGATTAAATTTAACATGCAGCAGAGAATAATTTTTCTTTGATTAACGATTTATACGATGCTGCATACTGTGAGTGCGTGACCAGAATTTAGAAGGGACAATCATTACTGCCAGGTCTCTCTCACACCTTTTCCACACGAATTTCTAAATGGCACCCAAATCTTTGTCAGTGTAGTTTGATGGGATGGGACATGAGGTGTAGTACTGGGATTGTGGTGGAAAGTCCTCAGTGGAAATCTGAGGGAAAGCAGGTGACTGGCAGTTTGCCTGTGACATGTGAAGGCTGTGAAGCAACAAAAGTGAGTAGCTGTCACCTCTGTGAATTCCGAGTCATGCTTGGAGAGACAAAGTCTTCCTAATTTTACAGGAGACCAGAAGCAAACTTCATCCCTTATGAAATGATCATGAAAATGTAGAAGCGTTTCCAGAACAGTGGAGCTGTGTTTCAATAAGTGTTTATAACAAGTAGGAGTCCTATCATCTGAGTTCTCTACAAAACAACAGTACAAAGTCAGAAACCTTTTTTTTTTTCTATCGAAGTGAATATAAGATTTAGAAAGACTGATAATTC
This sequence comes from Stercorarius parasiticus, assembly GCA_013396915.1. Taxonomy (NCBI): domain Eukaryota; kingdom Metazoa; phylum Chordata; class Aves; order Charadriiformes; family Stercorariidae; genus Stercorarius; species Stercorarius parasiticus. Next base: position 93,509 of record VWZL01003287.1, read on the forward strand.
TTTACTGTTCACATATGACAATTCCAGTTGTAAAGAAATTGTGATTTTTTACTCTGTTGGCTTCCAAGTAGTTTATATACCCAGGATTAATGAAAAAAAAGATACTCTTTAATGACTTTAGAGGGAGAACATGTAAATGGCAAGCCTGCATTTGTCTGTATGAATGACACACTACTGATACCCATTTCACCTTCAGTTTAAGATGTATGTCTACATAAAATACATAACCAATCCAATACTTTTAATTAATGTATTTTTATTCCTGTTGAAGTGTCTTTTTAAGGGCCTTTTTCAGTTTGTGAAAATTGAAACATGGAGCTGCTATGGCAATAGATATATTAATACAAGAATATGATAGGTTCACAGCAGGCGCAGTGCTTAGGTGAGCCGTGGGCATGATAAGGAAGAGAAATTGAGTCTGATCTATCCCTTAGTACAGACTGAACTTTTCCCTTGGCTGTGAATGCAGTTGTCCAATGTTAGGCCTCAAAGTTGGCTATCGGCCCTTCCTAAATTGTTGAAATATTGCATGCCAAATGGGTAGATGGGAAATACTCTTAAAGGGTAAAAGATTTGTCACAGTGACCTCCAGTACGTGACATAAGCATGGGGAGCTCAGGGAATACCACCTCACTTAGTACATAGTCAAAGAGCTATGGAAGTATGTGGACTTTTCTAGAAAAAACAATGTATTTTATACAGTATTCAAAGTCAGAAGTGGACTGACTGAAATCACTACAGCTAGTGAAAAATACTGTAGCATACCATCTTGTAAGAATATGAACCTAGTATAGTCAGAAGGAGTATGCTTCTGAAAACTGGCAAATGATTTCAGGTGTGTATCCAGCTGAAATATTCCTTTTACAACATGTCTGGTTCTTGCCTGGTCTGTCATCTGCCTTCTCATCTGTGAGCTCTGCAGCTCGAAATTTGTGCAGCTGGTTTCCACTGCTTGCTGCTTGGACAAACGCAGGCTCTGGTGAGTGAGTCCATGGACAACTAACAGATCAGTCAACCCAATTGTTTTTTCTTGAAAACATTGCAAACTCTCCAGATGTTTACATCTCAGATGCAAGAACCAGATGTTTTTGAATCCTAATTGTTTTATAAACCGAAAATGGTATAGATGCCATGCCAGACAGTTCAGTTCTTTGCTTATTCAGCGAACAGTAAGATAAATACACAAAAACATAAAAGTGGAAAACAGTTTCCTTTGGGTGTAAATAATGGATCTAGAGGCAGCTCACGGAATCAATGCATGGCCTGAATGAGAGGGGCGCAGTCTGTGAGGTCTCTGCAAGGAGGAGAGCCAAGGACCTTCCTCTAAGGCTCCTCAGTAGTAACGTAACTGCTCCACACCTACTACAGGTTGCAGTCCTGGGGAATTCTCACTTGTATGGTCGACAGGCTTAACCTTCCAGGGAATAAGTCACAGTTCCTCTGGCACACACTTAACCCAGGACCTGCAAATCCCAGCTGCCTCACTTGTGGCTCTGGAAGAACTCCTGACACTGTGTCCCCTGTGGTCAAAGGATTCAGTCTTTAAAGATGGTAAAACTTTCAACACCTGGAGGAGCCAGGAATTCTTCCTAGCTCCCTTTGTAAGCAGAAGGGGACTGTGCTCCAATGTCATATTTGGATGAGATGATTCTGTGAGATCTGGGTGTGTAATGATCTGCTGCTCCATATTTTCTACGTAAAGGAAATGCAACTGCATGGGTTTCATGGGGTCTGTAGTACGTATGATCTTGTGGACAATCAGGGAATCAGGAACCTGCAGCACTTCAGCATGAATCTTGAAGTCATCTCAGATGCAGCCTTAGGGAATGGAAATACGAGGCAAATTAAGTCATAGGACCTTGCCTTTCTCAGCCTGCATGTTTGCAGGTTTGTACAACTGTGTAAGATAACCAAGTGATGGTCTGTGGTGTTCTGCTTGATTTCTCAAGAAAATAGATCTGAATGAATGAATGATGTAATCTTCATAATCTGACTAAATTATAGAATCATATAAATTCTTCTGTCGAGGGGAAGATCTTTAGCAATGTTTGTAGTGCTAGGTAAGTTAGCTGAATAACAGTGAGTTTTCTTGAAAAAGGAGTGCTTTTGCTGTCCTTGTTTGCTAGTTATAGTCAAAATGGGTTCACTGGAGAAGAATATTGGAAGCTCAAGACATCTGTGAACTTAATAGGCAGAAACAGGCTTGAAAGTGATTCTGAAAGCTGTTATGCTCAAAATCCTGTTTATGGGCAAACACACAGGATTTATATACCTATAAAGCCAAGAATTTATTATTAGTATAAGTGAAATCATAACAGTTGATTCCAAGAATCATTATTAGTCTAGATCTGTTTATTACAGGAAAAGAAATAATACCTCTATGCATAAAAATTTTCAGTAATATTAATACAGTTAAAATTGTTTGCACACATAGTTCTTTGTTCCTATTCCTTTTCCTTGTGCTTTGCTCATCCTTTCTCTGCTCCTCTGAGTCCTAATGTCAGCAGTTTCATTCTGGTGTGCGTGTGTGGGTATTAAAAAGTTGTTATAGTGTCTGGAGTCTTGCTGCGAGGAATGTGGTGTTCATGTTGATGGTTTCTTCTTCACCCTTAGGATCCACTTTGGGTCTTTTTTGTGTGTTTGCTAGCACACTTTCAGACTGCTCTCTCTTCCTTCTCTGCAGCTTCATGTTACATCCAAACTAGTTTCATCCAGGTCTGCATTTCTATAAGCGACCATTGGTGAGTTGTTTGTAGCTGTGGAATCTCCAGTGTCAAGCCATCCCTTATCATCCAACCCATGTACTCTTCTACACTGCATCCCGTGTCTTCACAGCTCAGGACCTCTGCTATCGTACCAGAACTATATTTCTCTATTCAATGTCATCATGCCTGTCATAAATTTCACAATCAATACAGAATATCTGCTTGTTACTGTTACCCGTTTTTCTGCAGAAAATCCAAAGTAAACCAAGTAAAATAAAGTCACAGTTCGGTCAAGAAAACTTCAAACAGAACAAGTCTGACAAGCCTCAGTCCTGAGGCTTTGCAAAGCTTATGCTGCAGAGTTACAAGGCTTAGTCTGCAGTCTGCACAGCCAGTGTTACTGACCACTTGAAGTCAAGTAAACGGCAGCAGAGAGCAAGCGTTGCTTTGCTTTGAGATGCGAATTTACATGCATACCTATGAGGGTACTTCTCCCTGCTTTAATTTGTTGACTAGTTCCAAAAGATTCTTTCTTTGCTCCTGAACAGTTCAACTGGAAAGAGGTCTTTATCTGCAAAAACATGTTGTTCTGGAATTGCCCCATTTCGTCTGTTATACAAAGGAGGATTACCTATGTCCCTTGGTTTCCCAAGCACTAGAGCAATAAGTGAGATCATTCACCAGGGCTCTGTGTGTGAGTCCACGAGGAACACTGGAAATACTATAATTTTCAGCAGCAGGAGTACTGGTCCTACATCAGGTGGTAGCTACCATCCTGTTTTCCTAAACACAGCTGTAAAGATTACCATGTACAGTAGCTGGTTCCTCCCTTAATTATCAAAATGGTTTTTAATTAAAACTTAAGTGTTCTCTCCCTTCTAAAGTTCTATGTCCACCTCCAGGCCTGAAGCAAAAGTCTTGAAAATGAGCTAGGTTTTGTTTATCTCTGAGCAAAGCATTAGAGAGATCCTGAAGAGAAAAGGTTCTTTACCATACAGAATGCACACCCATTATGACTAACGAATGACATGTATCTTTGTGTTTACCACTCTTTTAGAGGAAATGTTCATTTAGGCTTAACTGAAAATAAACCAGAACTGTCCTAAAAGTCAGTCAGGTCCACCCATTTGCCAAGGCAAATGGCTTCTTCATGTAAAACCATACGGATTATTAATAGAATCTGTAAAGCCAGGAACCCATGTGTCTTGAAAATAATTTTCTGAAAGTATTCCAGAGTATTTAGAAAATAACAATGTAATGATTTTTTTTTTAAAGCCTGTTATATGTTTCATATGGTAATATCATCAGATATTATCCTTGGGGCTTATAGATCTATATTATACTTATATAGACATGGATGTTCACAGCTGGATATTCACTAATACCCTTAAAATGATACAAAGAAAGTGAATGAGTATCTCAAAGAGAGACTGAGAAGAGATGCGAAGGGAATTTTCAGAAATGCGATACTTTTAAAGAAATAAGAACCTATCAAAATAAAACTTGTAGTTTTTATTCAGGCAAGTCTCATTCTGTTCTAGTAGTTTTTATATTGCGTTGGTATCACTGGTCATAAACGGTTACCTGATATCACTGATACCAGACAGATATTTGACTGAATTTTATCTTAGAGGAAGGTGCTGGATTACATTCAAAGATAAAATGTGAATGGAGAATAAAATGGGAGAAAATGTTGTTAGGCTATGTTGTTTCATTGAGTTGTGCTTTTAAAAGTGCTGTCTAATCAAGACTTCTTTTTTTACAGGTATTGGTTTGCTTTGAAATATGGCTGTCAAGCTGCATTTAAACAAAACAGCATCAGAGATGCATCAGAAACAGACCCTCCCAACTTCATTCAAAAAAAAGCCGTTGATGTAGTGACTGATATTAACATGCTCAGAGTGTTCAAGACTTTTCTTGAGACCACACCACAGCTTTTTGTCCAAATTTACATCCTCATGGAACATGGCAAAAATAATATCTATCAATGTGAGTCTGCCTTTCTCCTTAATTTTCAAGTTGAGTATCTTACCTAAAAGGATAACTCATGTGATTGGATAACATTTTAAACATACCTTGGAAAACTTGCACTCCAATGTATAATTACTCTGCATTTACTTAGAATTTCTGTCTGGTAGATAGTCCATTCTCTTAATTCCGTGAGAAGGAAGATTTCACTATAGCAAGTCATGGTATCTAATAGAAACATAATGATACAAAACTTGAATATAAGCTATTGAATACAATTAGTATATAATTTTCAGAGCAATTTGGTTTGTGTGCTTTTGCTTACAGTATCTTTTAAAACTACTAACAGGGAATCTTGAAATCAGTAATGTATTTAGAGCAGCCCTGTGAGCTGTTACTACCATCATCCACATGATACAGATGAGGGAGAGAGTCAAAAAAACCCTAAGGATATGCCAGCATGACAGAATGCAATATGATGAAGAGGTACAGGTTCAACTTCAGAAGCAAGACAGAAGCTGTACCATTTCCAGATCTAAGACTAGCACCATTACTGGCAAGACATTAACTTACTCAGGGTTGGAATTTATCTAGCCAAATGGAGAGACCCTGCTGTCTAGTGTTCCTTTATAGTCCATGAAGTCAATAGGTACTTGGACAAAATGGTCGGGTGAATCTCATCTTAAATATGACCATGTGAAGTGTCAAGTCTTAGTTACAGTTTTCTACATTATAGACATCCCAGAGTCAATATCAGTTGCTGAAATTTAAGTTTTTATGGGCTTTTTGCAATACTTTGGAAATTTCTAAGTCATCTGTGTATGGAGATGGCAAATATGACACATAACTTAGGCAAGACCATCAATGGCCAGAGGCTGGCCAGGATAACATAGGCATACCAAACAGCATTAGATGCCTAGATTTAGGTGATTAAACTGAGCCTTAAAATTAAGGTGACTTGTTCAGGAGCAGATGAAATATAACATTGGTATAGAGAACGTGTTAAGAAAGCATGAACTTGTCCAAAACTTCATTCAGAAATTATAACGTAAAATAAGTATCTTTTTCTTCAGTCTAACATTTTTCCTTGCATTTGTTTAGATGCTGCCATTATTATGTCTTTTTGTGGTATCTCCATTTCAACGGTTGATTATCAGATATCATTACGAACATCTCTGCCTGATAAAGCTGAATTTCATGTGCTTCCCAAGTTAGTGTATCTCTTCTATAAACTGCTTACCATCACTTCTTGGATACTCAGTATTTCACTGATCACTCTACTAAGTGTTAGAAGTTCTGTAATTCTGCTGATATTTCTTTGGATCTGTGGCTTCACCTGGGTTTTGAAACAACATACGGCATTTTGCAAATCTAAGAAGATGGAATATCTGTACAGAACAGTTGTTGGAATCATTCTAATTTTTACCTTTTTTAACATAAAGGGGAGAAAAACAAAAGTTTGCATTTCTATTTATTATGCTACTCACACTGTTGTAACTCTAGGTATTTTGTTTGTTTATGTATTTTGGAAACCTTCCATTATCAAGGACATACATTTTACAATTGTGAGCATCCTAACTATTCTTAGTCTGGTGTTAGGTATTATTTTTCTTATTGTTTATTATAGGCATTTTCATCCCACTGCTTATTGCAGACCACAGGCATATTCAGATGAAGTTGATGGAGAGACAGGACAAAGAGTGGAAATTGGTAGGTTTCAAAATTTCATAATGCAATGAACAGTATAGATTTTTTTTGTGTGGACTTCAAAGCAAATACTTGCTGGACAGTCTGTTTCTTTGTCGTTGTTTCTTTTGTATCATCACTGAGTAGTACATAATGGACCAGAGTTATTGCCTCCGAATAACTATTGCTTTCTGTGATGCTGTACGAAGTGTTTAGAACATGAGTATTTCTCTATGTGCGGGTCAAAGTTACTTTGGAAAAGAAGCAATTTAACCTATCCATCCAACACAATTCACTGTTTTGGTTTTCATCAATGCAAATAAAACAGGAAAAGCTAAAAGTTAATCAAATGAAAGCTAGCATTAAAAACATATTCTGTTCATTGATGTTGATGTTAAAAATAAAGCTTGCTTTTCTTTTCTTGCTGGGAGGAAAGAGGAGTGTATTTGAAATAATTGAGGGCAGTGATCAGTTATCTCTGTCTGCTTCTCCCCATTAGTGTAAGAGCTGCAGTTCTTTAGATGAGCATGGTGACAAACCGTACTGTCTTCTCCCTAAATATCCCCTAAGGAAGAATAGCTTTGATTTATGGCTCAATCACTGTCTTGCCACAAGGAAATTTAGGGAGATATTTTCAAACATTTTGTCTTCTAGGTGTTTTAATAGCTCCTTTATTGTTTTTGTTCTGCTGATCTTTCACACAACCTTCTGTACTTAGGGGTGATGCCAGCTTGTTGTTCTGGATTATAATAGCAGCCTAAGTGATTTATAGATGGCTACAGGAGTCTTGCATGTAAAGGAAGAACTATCTTCTTGAAGCTTTCCTCTCCTTTGAGCTCTTAAATGAGACCCTTAAATGCTGGTTTCCGCTGAAACAGGGGGCTATGCAGTAGTGCAGCTTCTTTTGTCTTTGTCACTGGAGAAGAGAGAAGCAACTGTTCTGATGCAGTGCACTCATAGGGGCTGGGAAATGATGGAATAACCAGCTTGTCCATCAAGACTTTTTGGTGGCAAAAGGCAGAGTGAAATTAGACAACATTTCAGTCCTGTGTTGAAATTATAATCAACAGCAAAGGAAATAAGGTTGATAGCCACAGCTTCTTCAGAAATAAAATCTAAGGGGAAGTCTTTCAGAGCTGCTGGGTTTTAAATCTGAATTATGAAAACTGGGGCTTTTTCCCTCCCCTCCTTTCCTCTTCCAATAATTCACATTTGCAGTTAGAGTAGCCACAGGCAAAGGGAAGAAACAGGGTTTGAGAAAAGAGCCTAGAGATAAGAAAAACTGATGAACTTTGCCAGGAACCAAATCTGTTAGCATTATTGATTGACAGCAAATATCCCTGAGACTTTGGGGAAAGGGCTGATGCTTTGATTGATAATTAGAGTGCTGAAGAGCTGTGTCTTGTACCTTTTGCATTGAGTCCATGGACTGCAGGCTGCCTTTTTCTTGTTACCCTTCCAGCCTTAGCAGAGCTCAGGGAAGTTTCTAAATGTGTTTCTTTTCTGTTGCAGTTCCATAGTTCTCTTTACCAGGCCAACCACTTACATCTCCTTAATCCTATTCAAGGAAATTAATTTCTAAGTGCATAGTTTGGACTGAATGGTCTGCCTTTCTGAGGATACACGTGAAAAAGTGGCACAGTAAGAAGAATTTACTTCTAAAATCCCTCATTTCCACTTAGGGCTAAGTAGAATGTGGGTCCAGAAGTTAAGACATAAAAAACCACAATCCATGAGACTTAAGCAATAGTTTTCCTAAAATGAATACATAAAACAATACCTTCACTTCTCTCTACTCTGGAAAAGAGATTTGTTTGCCCTGGAAAGGCTGCTTAGGAAAGAGAAAAAGCCAAAGGCTCTATCCTACTTTATGGACCATGATTGCCCTAAGTTCTGTCTCCTTTATCTACAGAGTATTTATTAGTAGTGATAGTGCCTTTGGCAACAAAATGCATGCCTAGTTTTAGGCTGAATGTAATCTTATTTTGCTATGAAAAAATAGGATTCTAAACAGTGAAGATTATTCCTATATTGCTTCCCACACTTTTATTGTTTGCTCATCTGAAATCCTGCGAGGGGACTAGGGTAAGGTAGGGTGAAAAAGGGAGAATATTCTCTCTATCTTGCAGAGAATTACAAAATCTTGTCTAACCATTATTTGGAAGAAGACCTCAAACATTGTACATTATCTGAGAAGCAGATCTCTGGGGAAATATGAGCTTCTGAGAAGCCCTAGTGTGGGAGTTTCAGCCTTGGGGCCTCCAGGTTGTCTGAATGCTGCCAGATGCCAGAAATCTGGAGCCTGAGTTGCTCTGGAGGAAGGTTAGTTTCTGGTGAAACAAAAACAAATTTGTTTTGGTGATTTCTTTCTCCCCTTGCAGTCAACTGATGAATTCCAAGTAAAAATATTTCATTGGCATCTCGCTGGCCAACTGTTAACAGTTTCTTTCATGGGAGAAAACCTGAATGTTGTGGTGCCTTCTGTTGTTCTCCTTATGTCTCCTCATTGCCTCTTCTGTGCCACTGAGACAATGCAATACTGAAGTTGAGTAGTTAAGAAAGGCATCTTTGTGTCTACTTACATCGCACTAATACAAATACACACCAAACCCTACTACTTAAGTTTCAATCCCTATTTTATGCTTGTAAATCCTAATGAATATACATGTAGCCATATCCTAAAACTAGGAAATCATGCAGATTCTTTTCATAAAGCTTAAACAGATCTTTGGTGTCCTGCCACAAATAGTTGTAAATGTCTCCATTTTGCTGTCATCAGTCAGAGGGCCTCAAGAGATGGAAATTCCTGTTAGATTGTCCTTTGTAGACTTTTATTTATTTATTTTCAACTTTAAAATCCTCCCTTTCTTCTTGACCTTGAGTTCAAGATTTTCCCTTGATTCCTTTAATTTTCATACTTACAAAAATGCCTTCTAATTAATTTGGTCATTCTAACTCAGAATCACTGTAGCAGGGAGGACAAGGAAGCACATGAATTGATTCTAGGCACATTTCATATCATCAGTGACCACTTCAGACAAAACAAGAAAAGTCCCATTTCACCTAGGTGTAAAGTTTAAACAATAGACTTCATACATATCTCTCCTGTTCCTCGACTACTCTTAAAATTCAGCTGCCACCCAGTTCATGCATTGTGCCTGACCTTGTCATTTTAATCTAACTGCAAATTGAAAACAAATGTTTTTTTTCTTTTTTGTTAAGTATGTCCATTACATCTTACAAGAAGTATTTTAATATGTTAAATAAAAATAATAAACAGTTTCTTCCTGTTTTGACTACTGTCAGACCTGGGTAAGAGGGACAACATTCAACAGAATTGTTTTAATTATCCTACTAATATTCAACGTGCCATTTGATGGCATTGGTGAGCTCACCTGATGTACCACAGATAGCACTGATTTATGAAGCCATAATTGGGTTTCCAATAAACATTTGTCAAAATAATGTATTCATTCAAACCAAAGCCTTCTTTATTTATTCATATAAAAGAGCACTTAACTTTCAACAAAGAATTGCCTGCCATCAAAAACACTCCATAAACGGAGGAAATTTATGAAGACACAGTACCAGAGGGTGATCGGTGGAAGACTAAAGTTCACTTTAACCCTTCAGAGTACTGAGTTCCACCTCTTGCTTGTTACTGGTACTATACATATTTCTTTCTAAAAGCCCCTAGCCCAAACATTAACCTTTGTATATTTAGACATTAAAGTACAAGCTCTTTTTTCTACCATAGAGTCTTAACATCTCAAAGACGGTTTCAAAACTAAGATCTCTCATTGTTATTATACAGCGTAGAAGCATGCACGCAGCTCAAAGGTAACTGGTTTTAGGCTTACCTACATTCTGCTCACAGTTTTCACCATGGATATATTCTTCCAAAAAAAGATAAGCTTTCAGAGGTTTAGCAACTTATCTTGTCTGAACCTGAGGCAATACATGTATTTGTCATTCATTCCGTCTGAAGAATTTTCCTGTTCTTCCTCTTTGTGCTCTTCTCTACTTCCTAGCACTTCATTTTACAGATTTTTAATAGAAGATGAGCAAAGCACATGGTCTGCATAATCAATATGTGAATGAAGTGCAGATGACCCCTTGGGATCCATCTTCACTGGAAATTTTTTTTTATTTTACCTCCAATTAGCTATAACAAATACGAGTCGCAGTGAAGATTCCCACTGTGTGGGTCTTTTGTTCATTAGCTTAGTGAAATGTAGACCTTGGTGGGATAGGGAGCAATGCTTCAAACTTATCCTACCCTGCTAACACTTATTGAGATTAGAAACTGCACTGGCCTTCCTGTGATTGTGTGTTGGCTCCCATGTGTGAACACAGCTGTAAATAACAGAGCAGAATAAGAAAGGATAGGAAGGGTTTTGAGTGCACATTCATGTCTCAGAAACTCTAGTTTAAATGATTTTGTTAATCTCAATACAAAATCTTCATCATTATTACCATTTTTGTTATCTAGTTATCTACTGGCACTTTGTCCAGGTTTCTAGGATGTCAATACTTAGAAGAATATATATCTGCGGCAACCGGAATGCAACAAAAAGTTGGTAGTAAAGGTCTGTTTTGCTTTGTCTGCTCGGCACTTATAAGTGATCCTAAGTCTCTGTGATTAAGCACAGGTATATTTTAATGGGCACCTACAAACATCTTGTAAGAGAGATGGTTACCAATTTTGTTCTGTGGGGAGCAGGTCAACTGCTGAAAATCAAGGGCTAAATGTCCCTGGACAGTTCCTGGCTGCTGTGAGAAAGTTCCAAAGCATGAACAAAGCTCCAGTTGCAAAGATGAAGGTATGAAGATGGAAAGGAAAGCATAGCAAATAGAGACACTGGGAGCTGGTGCTTTTCAGCCGTTTTCCCCACAGCATACTCCACACATTCGGTCAAACTTGAGGTGTGTTACATTGTAGGAGAGCAGAAATGGACCTCAAATATGATTTTGTAGTTTGTCCTACAGCAGGACCACTGTGCTTGTGCCATTACTGGCAGAAGTTTTCTAACTGGTTCTGAAAAACACAATGTCCCATGTAATGTCCCCCAGATCTACACACTCTTGTCAGTCAGAAGCCTCCTGTGTCCAGCCCCTGTACTGCAGTCTGAGCCCCTTGTCCTCCCTGCCTTGCTGAGCAGATGGTTTCCTTCTTCTGTGAAGCAGTATTTAACATATTTGAAGATCATTATCATGTTCTCAGACTTCTCTGAGTGCCAAACACATGAAACCACTTAATCATGTCTGCCTTGTCTTCTAGACTGATGATCCTTCCTGCTGCTTTCTCTTCCGGTTGACCATGTCCTCCTTGAAGTGCGGGACCAATATCTTTATGCAGTGCTCTAGCTACTGCTGAGTGTATGAGATGGATTACTTCTTGTGTCCACAGGCTATAATCCTATTGTTATATCATAATTACAGTTTTTGTCTTTTTATACAACACCATGACTTTCAGTGACTCATGTTCAATGCACTGTAGAACAAATATTTTTGTGCAGAAGCATTGTCTTATCTGTTCTTCCCCCCTGAAGTGTTTGGTTTTCACTGTAAGATGAAATTCAGCTCCTGCCTTCTCTAGGGCCTGACTTCTTTCAGATATTTTTCCATGAATATTCAGCCCATAGTCTAGAAAACAGCTTCTCCTCTTCAATGGCAAATGTTTAATCATCAGAATTTGGCTGGTTGTTCACATAAAAGTTAGAGAGACTTCAGGAAAATACCATTGGCTTTTTATAATTCTGCTATGCCTATATTTGGAGTTTTCCAAAACTATGTCCTACATGAAGATGTGCATCTTTAGTGAACATCGCATTATTCGACTGAGGGAAGAAATGCATTTACCTGGTTGAAGTTATGCTGTGTGGGGATACATGTCACTGCCGTGACAGAGTCTGCATCTGTTGATCATTTTGTAAACCATCAGGTCTTTGTTAGACTGTTTGAACTGGATGAAAAGGCAGAGTGAGAATTAATCAATTTTGTAATCTGGGCTCTGTAAAATGGTGTTATACGATAGGCACAACAATACAGAAAGATTACATACTAGAGGTCTCTTCCAAACTGTTTTGGGCTGTGTTTTGGTGGGCTACAGTCATTTCTAAACTTAGATTTAAAAGGATACGTTTTAGTCACCTGTCGGTTGCTTTTGTCAGCACTCCAAAGCAGCAAAACAGCACCTCATCTAGCTCTGTGCAGTCACTAGTGTGTGGCAGCATTACCTGAGTGGTTGTACCTTACTTGTAGGTTGGTATTTATAGAATCACAGAATTGTTAGGGTTGCAAGGGACCTTAAAGATCATCTGGTTCCACCCCCCCCACCATGCACAGGGACATCTCCCAGTAGATCAGGTTGCTCAGAGCCCCGTCCAGCCTGGCCTTAAAAACTTCCAGGGATGGGGCATCCACCACCTCTCTGGGCAACCTGTTCCAGTGTCTCACCACCGTCATGGTGAAGAACTTATCTCCGTTTTCTGCCATACACAATCAATTCAAGTTGGATGTTAAGTTGCATAGGGCCCTCTACTATCAATGGAGAAAAAAAAAAAAAATCACACACAGAGTACTGTCATCCTGTCTACGCTGACACTTATTTAGGACATGATGAATCTTCCTTCAGAGGTGCCCTTTCCCATTGACTACAGAAGGAACGTTGACAGGATCCACAGGTAGGTAAAAACAGGTGATATAACTGACCCTTTGCATAGTGATTCTACCACATGTAGCAGAACATCATTAAATTATCAGTAAGACTATTTCTGATAGTAGGAGCATAGTTTGCTATTTCAATCATTGAAAAGCTAAAAATGGAATGGTGGGAATGCATCTTCTTTCTCCTATAGACATGGACTTCTGAGATGCTGAGATCCTTTGAATCTCATTTCCTTCTTCTGCATAATGGCTTACCTTTAACATTTCAGACCACCTTATTAAAGCCTTTGGACCATTGCGGAACCACATGTTGAAATAAGTAACCTTTCTCTGAAACTTAGTATTAATGTCTTCAGCGTAGTAAGCAACCATCTCAAGTATTTTAAAGTTGAATGCATTATCAACTTGTATTAAACTTTGCTCAGGTGCAAATTTCTGATACGTCCCTATAACATTTTCTCACTTGAGGAGAAAAGTAGAAGGAACTTACCCCTAGTGAATTCTCTACCATGGCTTCAACTACATGATTTTAACAGAGTGTGACCTTATAGTCTGCAAAGCTGAATGGCACGGTTGCATAAACACAAGGGAAAACAGGCAAGGCCACATAATGTGGAAGAAGTCCCCTTATAAACAACTTCTTAAATGACACTAGCAGAATTTGCATAGGCTAATGAGCTTGCGCTTTGGCAAACAACTATTGTAATCAACAGCTTTTTAAAAAAGCATAATATGAACAGTTATTTTTCAAGTTGTGTGTCTGTTTCTACTGTGTTCTGTTAAACAGTCTGGGGAATTTTATAAAAAGAAATAGGCACAGCAGTTTCAAACAAGAATGACTATTGTGTGAAAAAAATGAATATAAAATTATAATTAGTGATTTAATGTCTATAATTATAATCAGACTTGAACAACAATTGTAGCTATCAGCAACTAATTTATTCCTGCCTTTGAAAAGCAGAAATGAAAAGCCAAAAAGCCTTCTCTCACTTATGTTCTCCCAGCCAAAGAAATAATGTTTATATGTATGTATTTAGAAGTATAATTAAAGCAGCCGGGTGTGGCCTTCCTCAGTCACAAAGAAAAACAAAACACAAAAACGCAAGGGTTGTTTTTTTTTCGCTAATGAGGGACTGTGCATGGGAGATAGAACTTAATAACTTGCAGGCCTTGTCATGGGCAATAATTGTTTTCACTCCACCAAAGAGGGCTGGACCTCTGAGGCTCAGCAGTTACTAAACTCCACATGTAAGATGGGTGGCCCCTTGTTTGCTGGTTAATGGCTACTTACTTGGGTGTTTTGAGAAAGGATGGAGTGAGTTTTCAGCTCAACCACTTAGGAAGAAAGCAGCAGAATTCCACTAAAATACTGAGTCTTCCACTTCCCGCTTCCATTTATCAATAAAAAGGGCAAATGCATGACTGTCAAACAATGATTTATTTGCTGCTTACAGAAGTCCCAACAATATTGTGTCAGTGATATCTTATGTATGTGTCAGACAGCCACACACCAAGCCAAGAATTCTATGTTATTTAAGACCTCCATCTGAATTTTTATTTTAAAAAAGGTTTTTCTCAACCGTAGATTAGAGAGGCTCTGTGGTTACTGATACAGTTTACTGTGGCTGATCTCAGGAAGTTGATGGGTGTTGCTCAGGGGAATACATGGATCAATTCAGTATGGTACCATGCTAAAAAAAAACAAACCCCAAAGCCTGTTTCATAAATTTTAGAAGACTGTATTCTCCTCCTGCCTGCTGAGCTCTAGAAGCAGGTTCTCAGCAAGTGCAGTTCACCATTGCTCTATCATCTGTCAGTGAGAGCACAGCTTGAGAAGACAGCACAGACAACATACATCATCTATCACTGTATATCTTGAAATCACAAGCAATTAGAAAATGATTTCAGAAGATACCTGCCCATACCTTGTCCCTCTGACTCCTTCATTTTCTATTAAGGCCTATCTAGTGCTTCAGGAGTTAGCTCTGCTGCTGCTGTTCACTGATAAGCATCTTTGCATGATGCCCAGGGCAGTCTACACATGGGGAGGCCAAATGGCAACAAGATTTTGGATACAACCTAAGTGTGACCAAGGTGTGGGGGAGAGAGGGAGAAGAGGCAGGTTAGTCCCTGCCCTGTTCTAGCATAGAGCCCCTTTTTCAGCTCAGTCTCCACTAGTCTCCGGCTTGTACCCATAGAAGAGGGCGTTAGCCCAGCTCCTGTGCAGGAGGAAAGGGACAGAGCCTGGCTGTACAGCCAGAGAAGCACCTTGAAGACAGGCTCTTAAGTAGCAGGGGTGAGATGCAGCAGATCTAAAGATAGTTTCAGTGTTGCACGGTTCCCTTGCTTCTATATGCCTGATTTTTGTATATAGACTACTTTTCCACATCTTTTTACTTGGTGTGTCAGTGTCCCATCCACATGTTAGGATGCCATGCAGCCTTCCCTTTTCTTTCAGATGAGGAATGTTGTATAGTCCACCCCTCTCTATACCGGAGGTCCTGTAACACCTTTTCCAGGAACTTTTTTCCAGTGTCTTTTCCACCCATCTTTCCTATCTAAGGCAGTTAATCTCCAATTTCAGCCATTTTACTGCTTCTGTGCACTCATCCTCATTTTCCCCTGCTCCTTCACGCTTTTATGTGCTTTCTTAAGCCTCCAATGCCTACACCACTGCCATTGCTACACTTGTGGCCCTGACATAATTTTGTTACTCACTTATGACTTCTTCTCTTTCTGTCCAGCTGGGTCACAGTCACAGAATGGTTGAAGATGAAGGGGACCTCTGGAGGTCATCTGGTCCAACTCCCTTGCTGAAGAGCCTGTTGGGGCTTTAGTAGGTTGAGATAAGGCATACTATGTTGGAACATGCTAATTACTGATGCTGACCATTCTTTGATCTATAATCAAATGCAAATATGTTTGAATTAGTGGCTTGTCTGAACAGATACAAAGGTCTTCATTTGCCCTTCCACCTTCTTTCATATTCATCCAAATTTCCCCCAGCTAAAAGCAGTTGTCTTCTGTCTTCTACACGTCAGGGAACAGCCAGCATACTAACATTCAGAAGTTATTATACTACATCTGGACAGACAGAAGTGGCGTCAAGTCATCTGCAGGTCAGCAAACAAGATAAAAATAGGAACATTTGAAAAACCCTACTTCTGACAGTGATAATCTTGGAAGGTTACTGGTAATAAGTGAAGAGGAAATAGTTTCAGACAGCAACGTGGCTTCTAAGCCAGGAACATTGCTGTTTGTTGCAGCTGTACCAGGATTGCATTTGGGGAATTTTTGTAACTACAGAAAAGCAGTAATCTTAAGTCTTTGAAAAAAATAATTCTTATCACATAATCAAAAAAACAGTGAAAATGAGGTAAGAAATGCAATTCCTGTCTATATTTCATTATTGCCAGAGGTTATCACATGATAAATATAGTTGTAGTTTGGAATTTTGGGCTGTGAGAACCTGAAAAAGGAAGCACACCATGGAGAGCCTCCAGACCCATGAGCAGGCTACAATACTTAGTGTTTTTAGGTAGAATTGGGAAACATAACATGGACCCAATTGCCAGACAGAGCTGTAGCTTTTACAAGGCTTTCAACACCTAAAGATTAATAGAGAAACCTGATGCAGTCTTCCTCATTTATACTGTTTGTGAAAAATCTGGCCTAAATATTGTTCTAATACCATAGGACCCTTCCTAAGATTGCTGTTTCCTATGGAGTAAGGTTGAATAGTCACATCTTCGTTGCTTGCGGGTGTCCACACAAGCTGCAGAACTGAGCACACTGCGAAGGCAGGAACACAGGGACCAGCTCTGGATCCCTTGCAAAGGGAGGCAAGAAGAAGTGTACTATGGAGAGTTGCTTGGTTAGCACCTTGGGCCCAGAGAGTTTGTCAGTGTGGATGTGGTGCTGTGTAAAAGGGAGTAAGGGCCTCTGGGCTGCTGCCAAAATAAGCCCACAGTGCTTCACTGATCCATGCGGATGGACTGGTTTGAGTCAGGGACTCCAGAGTCTCTGGCTTCTCCTCTTTTTAACTTAACTGTATGCTGCTGTAGCCTGGCTTATGTATGTCTGTAAAATCTGCATTTGTTTTGTTTTAAGTATTTTACCCCAATTACTCTAGGCAATGCAGTCGGTTGCAAAAAGAGCATCTCTGCCAACGACGCCTTCTAGTGTAACAAACAGAGCAGACATGACACTAACAAAAATAACAAGAAGCACTGCAATATATATTCATATATATTATGAAAACAGATGGTTGTTGCTGTGCTGGGAGGGGCAGTATTTCTTACTGTATAAGCAACCATAAATGTGGGGGCTGCTTTTCATTGTCCTAATCCTTCCTTGACCTCCTTGATCTGCTGCCTACCAATGAATCTACTTCATGCATAAACTATGAATCAGCAGTTCTAGCATTCATTATGCAGTTGATTGTCTTTATCTAGGCACTACTTTCATTTGGAAAACAGTTTTCATTAGAAACACGTTCTTAGCAGAATTACTAAAAAAGACTTTGCAATCTTTCAAATAGGCATCAGGGCATGGTATGATGATTTCCTTGCATGGTAATAATGTCAGAAGCTTACTTTATGAAGAAAGCATTCTCCATTTTGGAGATTTAGTTGCCTAAGTGATCATTAAAGAAAGGAATGTAATAGAGGGACAAAAATAATTTCACAGACTAACTTTTTCAGCGACATTTTGTATCACTCCATTCTACTCCCTACTCCCCCTCTAACTGTCAAGGATTTTTTTTTCCCCTTGGCTTACAAGGGTGGGATGTTGACAATGCCAGGGGTAGAATTTCACTTTTTATCCACAAAAATTCACAACACAGGTAATGGCATGTTTTCAACCCACCCTGTCCCATCAAGTCAGCTTCTTCGTTTAACCAGCGTCAGCCTGAAAAAGGTCAAGTAGCAGGAACCTGAACATTAAATTTTTTTAGAAAAGTTACCGCATGGAAAAAGTGGCATCAGTGTTACTTACGTCAGTTAGAGTGTGGGATAAGGAATAGTTAGCTACTTTCATTTTGATTCTGTGGTTAAATTGCCACAGTTCCCCTAGATGAGAACTTCAGTGGAGATAGCAAGTAGTCAGAGAAGTTCTCGTGAGGTATTCAACTTATGTGCTTGACCACATCTGTAGCTAAGTAGTGAAGGTTAGGTACATAAATACATGCTGAAGGGTTTGGATTTACCTGAAGTGTTATAATTATTCTAGGATTATGTAGAAATCTCTAGATTGTTACAAAAGAATATTTCAATCCCCTATTACCCAAGACTGGGTCCATCAGGTCAAGGATTGATCAGGTGTTTGATTGAATGGGATAATAATTTAAGATATGGCAGTTTAAGTTGGTTAAAATTCCTTGTGATACTGAGTAAATCACCTGCCTCAGTAGATGAACTGTAGGCCTGGCCTCTCTTTATGCCAGAAGAGCTGCATTTGAACTCCAAACTGAGAGAACATTTTGTTTCTCTACACTTTTGTGAAAGGGATTGTTTTTGCAGCAAGATTATGCCATTCTACAACTCCACAATGTTCTGTTCTTATTTCCCCATATGCAGTTCTTATTTCCCCATCTCAGAAAAAGATTATAGTACAATTACAAAAGATACCTGTAGGGAGACAAGCATGATCAAAGCTATTTCATAACTTTCACAAAAAAGAACAAGTTATATCAAAACTCTTCAGACTAGAGTTAACTGAAAGGTGATATACTACAGGTCTACAAAATTGCTATTGACGCAAAAAAAGGAATTAATCACTCCCTATTTGCTTATCTTTTGTCATACAAGAAGAAGACATCAAATAAAACAGATGTGCCAGTTTCAAAACAAAAGGAGAGACTTTTGTATGCTATGAAAGCTCTTGCTATAGGATGCGTCAATGTTAAGGGATTGTGTGAGTTTACTCAGTCACTGGTGGTGGTGGTGGGGGAACAAACAACAAATAACCCCCAAAAACACAGAAGAAAAATTCTTTGAGGTCTAATAAATGTAGACACAGTTTTGTCATGAGCTTGTCCCAATTCCTCACCACCAGTCTGAAAGACCGTTACCTCCAGTCCAGTACAAGCATAGAGAATGGAAGAACAGGACCTGGAGGTGCAGTGCTGCCACTGGTAGTGGGTTTTTCATATAAATGAGCTATCAGAATTTGTCATCCAGAATCTTTGATATGCTGTTAGTGGTGCAGTGTGACAGGAAACTACATATACAGAGACCCACATCTTAATAAGCATCCAGTTCTAATTTGTTAACAATTACTTTAAACTTCTAATAAGAATGGATCACTACTAGCAACATTAAGGACAGATAAGATAGGCAACCATGTACCACACTGTCAGTGTAAAAACGGCAAAACACCAACCAAATGGAAAACACAATGGTTTGAACGCTTTAGTTCCAATTGCTGAACTGACACCGCTGAATCTGACTTTCTTGGTATCATATTAGGGAGACAGAAATTAAACAGAGCAGCAAGGATCATCTGGTCCAACCTTTCTTGGCAAAAGCACGGTCTAGACAAGATGGTCCAGGACCCCATTCAGCTGAATCTTAAAAGCGTCCAATGTTGGGGAATCCAACCACTTCCAATGGCTGATTGTTCTCATTGTGGAAAATTTTCCTCTTGTGTCCAATTGGAATCTCCCCAGCAGTAACTTGTACCCATTAGCCCTCATCTTTTCCATGTGACTCTCTGTAAAAAGGGAGTCTCCATCTTCTTTGTAGCCACCCTTTAAATAGTGGAACATAAAATTAATTTGTTGTCACCAAAGGCTTCCAGATAACAGTGACTTCACACTCCCTATATAAAACTTGTTGTCACTAGTCTAGCAACAGTACATTAGAAGGATTTTAAAGTTTCCATTTCTCTCTAGAATAAGACAAGATCTCACTGACCATATCAATGGCACAGTTCAGGAAACAGGAACAAAACAGATGGCAGAACAGAGTTTAGCAATGTTTTTCCCTATTGTGTTTTCCTTCCTGAATACCAGATTTCTTACCTGCATGGTGCTTCCGCTCTCAGTGCCATCAGATTCCACTGAGTGCTTAGTGTTTGGGGGACATTACCAGGGAGCAGCAAGAACAGGGCTGCACCACAAGGGTGGACAAGCCAGGAGATGAGGGTGGCCACAGCACAGACAGTGACCTTCCCAAACAAGCCACAGTCCCACAGTATCTGAACAGAGTCCTGTTGGTGATGATAGCTTCAAATGACAGTCTGTGACAAGCCAAAGAAATGATTTACGTCCAAAGTCCAGCCAAGGACTCCAGTCAAGAACACTGGAGACAGGACCAGAAACAAGGCTATTACAAGGCCCAGGTCTGATGATGCCCATCCAGGAGACAGAGCTAGAAATAGGGTTAGAGAGAAAGCTACCTACCACACAGGGCCACTGTCTATCCAGGAAAACTAGTCAGCAACCCAGGGCTGAACTTAAATGGGGCTCCTGAGCCCATGGGCAGAAGGTGTGGTGGGGGTCCAGATAAGGCTGGTCAAGGCAATTAAAACCAATTTGTGCAGTCAGGGCTCTGACAGACGCTAGGGAAGCGTACGCAGCAGGAAAAAACAAAGCCAATGTTTTTGATTTGATAGCCTCTGGTTTGCACAGGAAATCAGAGGGAGGTTTCTCAGTCTCACTGAAATCTCTGCCCATCTTACAATGTTTATATGCTCAAAACAAGCAGATACTCTTTGAAACTTAGGAAAAAGTCAAGTTTTGTCCCACTGAGGTCAGTAATAAAATTCCCATTGGTTTCAGTGGGCTCAAGACTTTACCTTCCTGTTTCTTTTTCTGAGCTGCTGTTTTGAAGTCCAGCATGGTTAATAAAAATAATTAGAGGAAGTGCCACAGGCTCTCTTTTTCCAAGCCTTTTCTGGAAATCACGTGAATCTCTCCTATATCAGTGCATTTTATGCTCCCTGCTTTGACCCTTGTGTCAGGCTAATGGCTTTCTGATTAAGAGTCAGATAAACCTGCTCCAGAGCGCATCAATATCCCTCCCTTTTGGCCAGAGGTCTGGGTCAGCGACATGAGCATGAAATATACCTTTCCTCCTGACCTGCTGATGGAAAAATGTTGTGCTACTGTAGGGTTTGCTGGTCTGAGTTAAAGACAGTCTCACAAATGAAGCAGGAGTGGGGTCGTTCACGTGGTAACTCTTTATCCCCAGATTATTTGACCGTCTTTATCACGAACTTTTACTGGCAATACTTTTACCCCATCTGTTTCTGGAAAGGGATGAATGCTATTAGTGTCTTCTTGTCATAGACCTGGGGATTTGTGGCTGGGTTTTTTTTTTTTGCTTGAGAAGAACAAATAAAATAGCTAAGAGCAAAAATTTTCTGTAGGTCTTGTGCCCAGCCTCCCCTGGTTCTGTCCTGAGTATCCTAGAGCATCTCAAACAGCTGTAGACATATCTTTTTAGGACATCTAATGCCTCTTTTGTTTATTTATCTTAGCATAAGGTGAATTTCTGTCTTGGCTTCATTGACTGTATTGACTAGGTCTCCACTGATTACTCTGAAAGTTTAAGGGGACCTTGGCTCACAGTAGACACTTAAATTTTGGTGACTTTCTGTCTGAGAACTGCTCCTTGTGCCCCTACATAAGAGCTCTTGAAGCTTCATAATCACAATTAGTATTTCTCAACATGCCCTGGTTTAAGGACTACTTATTCAGGTCACTTGCCCCTCTAATCACAGTATATAGTGGTGCTGGCCTTAGAAGGGATTTAAGATGTGGAGGAACTTGCACTGACAAAACACAATAGAGATCAATTCAGGACTTTTCCTTTAAAACAAACTTACTGATCCAGAAGGTTTTGTTCATGCATTTGGCCACTTGCTCAATAGTAGCCTTTGGAAGACCTGCTGGGCCACAGAAGAAAATATTTTTTTCTAATTGGGATTATCTGTTAATTCAGTCATTACTTTTGCTTATAAATGCCAAAACTTCATTGAGTCTTAATTTCACTAGAAGACCTTTCTATTACAATAGGATATTAGGACATTATAATATCTAATATTTTATTCATATTGTATACAGTTCATTTCAGTGTCTTCACAGTAGTGGCCTTATGTTAACAGACATTTTTACTCCTTCAAAGTTGCATAACTCTGTGTGTTGCTCCCTATAGTCATTTGTGCTAATTTGTGAAGTGCTGGGGAATTAGTGGTAGTTGCACAATCTCTGTAGGTATCAGATGATGTTCAGCTCTGAGACTCTTGAGGAGTTAATGATTTTGGGTAGAACAAAGGAAAGACTTCTCTCCTGCTTTCCACTGAGAAGACATGGAACTGCTCCCTGACCATGTAAAGAAGATAGAATTGCATTAGTAATTTCCTCCTCAGAATAACTAGTAGCTCTGTCAACAAATAGCAAGATATATTTACATTTATATACTGTTGTTACTCCACAGCTCAACAGTGCTTTGCAGTCTTGCAGAGGAGACCTCAGCTTCTAGGTTTTATCTTTATTTTGTTTTTCCCTTCTGAAGAAGAGAGTTGGCACACAGGCAGCAAGACTCCATTGTATACGTATTTGTATATGTGAATTGAGTTTTTAAAAAAGATGTATGCTACTGAACTTTATTGTTTGCAAAATGACATATGATATGAATATCAAAAATCTCGTAGTAATGCATGTACCCAGGGGACACAGTCTAAGCTTCCGTGTGTAAATTTAATTTGATCGTTTCCTGACTTGTGCTTGGCTGATGCTAACCCATTCGCTTTCTCATAACGTTAGTATTTATAGAGAGCATGTACAAACATAGACTATATTTCATTCAATTTTTGTTTAAGTTATTTCATATTCTAGTGCATCTGTTTCTACTGAAATCCTTTTGGCATAATTGATTCGTGTTAAAAAAAACATGAAATATCTTATTTTTCTTTAACCATTAAGAAATCTAATCTTTGCTTATACCCTCCAGCTTACCAAACTGGAGCAAATAAAGGCATTTCCATGGTTGTATGAAAGCTGCTTGTTTGCATGCATTTAGGGGAGGCGTCCGTGGAACCCTTTCCAGATATCAGCCTCCGTGGTGATTTTAGCAAGGCAGCCTTTTGGTAGCAGTCTTTTAAAACTAAAATAGACTCAACTTCCAAGAAAAGACAGACACCGTTAGTTGCTTTGTTACCGTGTGACACCTGGAATGTTTTCTACCAATTTTACATCCCATTTCTGCCTGTTCAGCAATGAGCTGGTCAAAACCACTTCTACTATTTTAATGCTGCAATAGCTATTGGAATTGTTACCGCATGCCGTCCGCTCCCTCCTCCAGCTCCAGAAGGGAATTTCCAGTAGAAATGAAGGATCATGCTTCATTTTCTACCCTTTTTGTCTGCTTTGTCTGCTTCCATTTTGACACAGGACTGCTTCTGCTTGAGCTTTAAGTCAACTGTCTGATAGAGGATACTGGACCCTCATAGTTTTATGAGTAAAACGTTTCTAGTTGTTTTCCTGTGCAATTCGTGAGAACAGACGAAGTAGAAGATACACACCTAGCATCCAAACAAAGCGTGTATTATACTTCTACAAGATCTGGAGTAACTCCCTGACCTCCCTGGAGTTCAACCTCTTGAGCAAAACATAGCCAATTGGTGGCCAATTTCTCCCTTTGGAGGTACATGTAGTTTCTTCTAAACTTCACAGAGAAATCACAAGCTTATGGCAGCTAATCTAACCCTCATTTTTTTAATTAGAATTTTGGACTGCAGTTGTGAACAAGTAATATAAAAAGCTGTTATTCAGATGGTAAAAGTTAGTTCTTGCATATGGTTAAGGGGGAAGAGGTGTAAGTAAATGTTTTCCTTTTGGATAGCAGCACGCATGAGCCACTCCCTAGCACTCAACCTCTCCTATCTTTTAAACAACTAATGTTCTTTCTTAACTCCATACATAAGCATGTGCTTTGCTACGTTGAGCAATGGATTTAAATGCTCAGCAGCAATGCAACCTAAAAGAGCAACTTAGATTCTACATGCATTAAAAAAAAAATTGTCTGATTTGTTTCAAAGCAGAAATGGTTAACTTGAAAAACACAGCCCCAGCACCACAGGCTCTCTGTGTGCAAGTGCTTTAATAACCCCCAACTTTTAAAAATTTGTCAGACATAAAAGCAGTACTAATCCGATTAGTAACTGTGATTGAGTAAATCTACTGTAAAAATGGACCGTGCCCTGTTTTGAACATGATACCATGCTGGTCATTTGAGAACTGCCACTGTGAAACATAAAAGTCTCTTTGATGGAATATTTATTTCATGAGTTAAAAAAAAGGGATACTATAGTATTGTTTGTTTTCAAAATCACTTGTAAAATTTTATTAGCCAAGGAGCCAATATTCAAAACAGTCAAGAAAAGACTTGTGCTGTGCAGTAAGAGGGAGATGAAAGCTCGTCAGAGAGGAAATCAAGTGGTTAAGTCCAAGAATCGCTCGCTCTACTTCTTTGAGCTGCAGTGCCCTGTAGGAATAAAAGGAAGACAAGTATTTTGGAAAACCTTATTCGTGAAGTTGAAAAAGTTAGCACTCTGTTGTGTGGCCTTGGAAACTCTCATTGAGCTTTCTATCTGCCCTCCAGAATATTTCTGCGTGTCACTTTGGCAGTCACAGCTACTAATTTTAAAGCAGAGAAGCGTCTTCATTCCTTGGGGCTTACATGCACTGCAATTAGTCTTATTATAAAATGCCAAAAAATCTCTGGCAGCTAAAATAAAGTCTAGGGAAACGTCCACACTGCTGATGAATGAGTTCCTTGAAAAGAAGTAGGGGTGGGCACGAGCCACGACATTTGGATCTCGATCTAGGTCTGGAAAACCTGAGGACTGTGTTTTGGCTAGATCCACTACATATATAGAAGGAGATCAGCAGCGGCATTTGTATCCAGATTTCATTAACTATTTTAAGTGCCTGCACATGTACGCACACGCACAGTTTACAATTGTTAACCAAACTTCAAACAGAACAATAAATAATATTGCATATCAAAGGTCTCATTTTTCATTTGCCCACATGTAGCGGTATTTCCTTTCTGGTCAGAGTGTCTAAGAGGTTGTCTTGAGTCAGGAAGGCTTGACCAGCCCCTCTTGCCCTAACACTAATGTTCTATTTACCTAATTAAATATTAGCTCAAGCTGTTTGCATGGTGGAACATGCCAGCTAGCGAGAGAGAAGAAACCCACTTTCCTAAGCCAGAAAGTGCATTTTTCAGACATGAGATGCAATTTTTCACCCCAGCTGAAAAGGTTTTCATTTTTTGAAGAAAAATGAATTCAGCTTGTAATGCTGAACTTTGTTTGCCAAAGTGAAAAAAAAAATAGTTTTTAGGATATATGGAAAGATTAATTTGTCCTGCAACATGTCTCTTGCTTCATGTTCAGTTTGTCTGCATTTTTTTGCACAGAAGGACACATTTTAGACCGTCTGTGGAAGAGGCTGTCAGGGAATCGCTCCTGCTTTTCCCTCCACGCCAGAGCATTCCCAACCGCAGGGGGCTGGACCCCACACCTCCCTCTACTCCCACAGTCCTGGACCTGCACCTTTCGGTGCCCAGGGAAGTTTCTGAACTTCTGTGGGTTTGGGGACATGGAGGGTGACCGAGGAGCACCGGGCAGGGGCAGCCACAGACTCCATCGCCCACAGCCAGGGGCTCTCTCTTTGGGAAACCAGCTTCAAATTGCACCCATGCCTGCAAGATCTCACCAGAAACTGATTTGCTCCTGGATCCAGACAGCTATTGAGCACGTGGGAGAGAAATCCCAGGTGCAAAGACCTGGCATGTTGGGAAGGGGAGCGGGAAAAGCCCCCAGCGCTGCCAGTGTTCACAAGGGAGGCTTTAAACTCCATGTGTGGGACAGCCCTCAGCCGTGAGTTTTGCTGAGCACTCGCTGTTAAATCTGCATTTCTTCGAACAATGCTATTGAACTTGCAACTTAAAAATGGTCGAAACAGCATTTTTTTGATGGTTCGCTTGTAGTAAATACAATCTAAAATTTCCTCCCCATAGACTGTGCTTTGCTCATTGAGGGGAGACAAAAATAGACATTTTCAACCATTTTAACCTATGATTCAAGATCTTCATATTTGTACATATGCAGGTGTGTTTGAACATCTATAAATACAGCCATATATTTTAAAGATCTTTTCAAAGAGCATGCCTACTAATAAAGACTTCCCTATGAGAATTAAATAGGAGGCAAAACGATATTTTATCTAGGCTGAGGTAAACTTTCTAAGGGTAAATAGCACTCGTCTTCTTTCCAACTCCCCGATCCCACCCCCAACGACTTGCATTTGTGGCATACATTTTTTTCTAGTTTGAATCACAACTGAATTTCTGCCAACAGTTCAACAGGTGCGAACTCTAATGACAAAAATAACTGTGTCAGAATGTTTTTTGTTAATTTTCCTCATCAGATCCTGCTGTCGTAGGGGCGCTGTAGAGCTGCTCAGCTTATGAAGTAAGGTAAAAAGTCGTTTCCTAGGGCTGAAAGAATGGGTTATAAAAAGACAGATTAGTGCCTGCAAGGGTTTGCATGCTGCTGCTCAAGATCACAGATAAAAATTTAGTACGCTTACTTTCTTTTAAATATCATATAACCCACTCTGTATAAACAAAATGAAGGAAACAATGACCATAGCACATAGCTACTGGGATTCTAAAACAAATCTTTGATCTTCAGATAGTACATTTATGACATAAATTCTCTGTCAAACAATTATACACATGTGTAAGCACATGGAATAATAAATACGTAGTATTTTAGTGCATGATAATGACGGTGGAGTCCAGTCTGGAAATTTGAAGGAGGCTGCAAAGTAGTCCCAGTAATTTCTGATATCTGTGAAAGATTGTCTTAAAAAAAGGTGCACAAATCAGACCCATTAAAACATAATATGGATTTTCTCACTAGCATTTTACTCCCTGACTCAAACTGAACTTGATCCACTTGCTCTTGTCTAGACCGTGCTTTTGCCAAGAAAGATTGGACCAGGTGATCCTTGAGGTCCCTTCCAACCTGGTGTTCTATGATTTTGTGATTCACTATTCTTTCACACTTCAAGCATATTCTATTCCAGTATATTTAAAAATCGGACCCTTTTCTAGAAAAAGCCCTGTTTGTATCGAAATACAGGAATTGTGTATTTTCATCCTTCTGAACTAGGAAATCCCAAATGTACGGTATCCCGGGCTGCTTGTTAGGGATGATGGTGTGTGTAGAGTGAGCCGTGAGCAACTCTTTGTTTCATTTCCAAACAGAGCTCACTTACAATCTCATAAACTTCATTCTATCCCGAGCCCTTTCTGCATAGCTTCATTTACACGCGCACAAATCGAGCATTTAAGAGGTTTACTTTAGTTTGATAATGATCTATTAGGACTGATTATAAAATAAAATAAAATCAGGTATCTAGTACAAATATTCTTTCACATAAACAACGCATCACCTCATTTCACTGCGGTCTCATTTCTGGATCTGGGGTATCAAGTTCATCACATTATTCTAGGGCAAAGTGACTTGCTCTTGTAACACACTGTTTTGGAGCTTGTAGTCTTTCAAAAATACAGAGGCCCAGATCTTGAGCTTGTTTTTGGGGAAGATACTTCTCAACAGAGGCCGTAGCTGTAAATCAGATGAGATTTTACACATAGGTATGTACATGTGCATATGTGTGAGTGAAAGGGAACAGGGGTGGAAGGATGGTATTAGTAGTGGGGACTTACACCATCCTGGTCATTTAAAAATTGCATTCAGCATGTCACTGGTTATTATTTAGGCTTTTTTGTTTTCAAGTTGCAATGTATCTCGGATGACAATTCCCGATCCCTTGCCCACATTCTTTTCTTTCAAATTCCTTCCTAGGCTTCTGTCTTACAAAATATTATGCATATTCCTAACCTTACATGTGAAGCCAATGGCATTCCCTCTGGTGTGACCTCTTCACAGAGGGTGTCCTGTGCTGAACAGTGGAGGGAGTGGCTGTGACCACTGCCACCACGTTGCTGTTTCCCAGTGGGATGAGCTGGGTTGGGGACAGAAAGTGGGAACTGTACCAGGAATGAGTAAATTGAGGACAATTCTGGTCGCTACCTTACACCAGTATCCAGCACTGTCAGCAAGGGGGAAGTAAGAGGAACATTCCAAATAGGAATAAGTATATCCCAGACACTTCATCTGCTGTCACAGTGCTGCCACCCAGAAAAGGGCTGTCATAGTGGTGGTGGCTTAAAGTGGCTGGAAGGAGCCCAAGAGAGCAGGGAAAATTACAGGTGAAGAGAAGCAGTGCTGTGAGGAAGAAAGGAGGAAGGACTTCTAGAAAATCTCTCTCCCCTGCCAAATATCACTTTGATGCTCTGTTCCTCTATTACTTTTCTGCTAAATTTCTGTGTGATCAGTATCCCAAAGCTATTCTCCGGCAGAGGAACAAAAGGGAAGTCTGGTCACCCACCAGTGTCACAGTGCAACCTCCAGGCACTGGAACTGGATGGTGGAACTGGACTATGCTTAGTCCATAGCATGATGGAGTAAGCGAGGCCAAGTATGGAGAGAGAGGCAATAACTTGATACACCTCTTCATGTTAGCAAGAAGAAAAATGAGACACCCGTAAGTCTACCTATCCTTTGTCATATCTGAAGAAGGGCTTATGCACCTGAAAGTTTGTCACTTTTTTTGCCAATTCTGTCAGCCAATCTCTCAGTAAAAATATTGATCTCTCTTTAAATTGTACCTCGCTTATGTAATATGGACTGCCAGTCCAATAACAGCAGCTCCTGAATTGCTGAAAAAGTTAAATGCCATATTACACCCTCTCAAGTAAAAAATACGAATGAGCGCATGACCATTTTACTCATCTCTCCGACTGGTAGCAGAGCAGACCCCAACGGCTGGTTTTCCTCTGGAGAGTCCGTGAGACCACCTACGTGAACGAAATAACCGAAGACAACACAGACACAAAAATTTCAGCTTTCATGCCAAAGCCAGGTAATTTTTCAAGCTCCAACTAACTTTGTTTTTTTTTTAAACCAAGTTTTCTGCTTGCAATTTGTTTCAGGTACGATACTGCTGTTCGTATTGCAACTGCAAAAATATTACCCCCACTGAGTTTATCCATGGATAGGCAGCTGTATGTATTTATAACCAGCACAAATAATTACGGTTGAGAATATGCAGGAAGGAAAATGTAAAAAGGACAGGTAAAAGCAATTTAAAAATCATGTCTAGATTCAGTTCTTTGTTCTTCTGAAGAACTTTACTTCCAGGCAGGCATTCCCAGAGAAAGCTGAAATGGGTTACTGCTAAAAAAATACCTGATTCTTTGTTAGCCATTTACATTTGATGAGATCTACAATATCCTTACATGTAACATCAAAGACTGAGTCAGTCCCTGCATTCAGGTTGTTCCCACACTAGAAATTAATACCTTTTGAAGAAAGTTACATTTCACCACTGCCAAAGGAGCCAACCGACTAACGCAGCAACAGGACCCCACTGCCGATAAATGTGCGGTCGAGCCCCAGCATTGTTTTCTGATTAATCAGCAGTGATTGTTAGCTCTAAACATCACTAAGAATTATCTGTCCTAAATATCTCCTGATTTCTTATTTGCTGGGATCCAGGTTAGTTGTCATCAGTTGAAGCACAGGAAAATCTTTGTCGCAGCATTCTTTTTGCCGCAGGAGAATGATGGAAGAAATATGGGAAGTTTTTAGGTTTTGTTCTTTGTTGGGGTGGTAACCACTTTTTTGTCAATGTGTATTTCTGCAAGGTCTATATTACTGCTTGGAGTACTGAAAAGACATTTTCACAAAGGGGGAATAAAATAACAAAGATGAAAACTGTAAATCGAACAACACAAGTTAAAGATGTCTGCTCAGTACTTTACACAGAGATAATAAATGACAAAAGCATCTAAAATCAGGTATTTATGTTATTCCTGATTCCACTCTGTAAATTCATCCCTGGTAGTCAATTGGAGTCTCAGTTCACAAACTAGCACTATCTTCATTTCTCTGCTGATCCAGCTGATTTGGCCTTACATATTTCCTTCCCAGAGGCCAAATGCCAGCCTCAGTGTACCCTACCTATATCGTTTACTTTATTCACACTCCAAGCCAACGTGCAATCTCCTCAGAACTGCATAGAACCTCGGGCCTTTTATCAATCAGTTTGATATTCAGCTTTGAGAGCAGATTCAGCGACGCCGGAGCTGCAGTAAAATACAGAATTTTATAGCGCCTTTACAACCCAGTCTCGGTATGTTTTGAATGAAGGTGACACTTTGGGGTTGGGTGTTTTTTTTCTCCCTCTCTCCCCGCCAGCGCCTCCCGCGGGTGCGGAGCGGGGCGCGGAAGGGGGGGCGGGTTCCGCCGGCAGGTGGCGCTGCCCCCACACGGAACCGCCGCCGGCCCCGGGACGGGGCTGCGCGGGGCTGCGCGGTCCCGCCCGCGGGATGGGGATGGGCGGGGCTGCGCGGTGCCAACCGCGGGACGGGGGTGCGCTGGTCTGCGCTCTGCGAGAACCCTGGCAGCCCCCCCGCTGCGGGGGCTTCGGTCAGTGCTTCCTCGGGTGACCTCGGCGGTACTACCCCTGCGTCTGCCTTTGTCTTCCCTTTAACCGCTAATTACAGCTAATTTCCAAACGCACCTCGTCTGAGCCCAGAGCTAGGCGTTGGGTCGATTTATTATTATTTTTTAACAAATGTATTTTGTGCCTTAGCAGCTAATACAGCTGCTCACATATCAGACCAAATCTAACAAAATTGATGCAACAAAGGGTTTTTTTCTTTTTAGGCATGTATAGACATAATTTACAAAAATGCTCGCTACATAGACGTGAGAAAATAACAGCAGACTCTGTGTTGATTTTTTACAGAAATAAGATCTAGTGTGGCATCATCTTCATATTTCTGGAAATTGTTACCTGACACTTTAAAGATAAAAAAAAAAAAAAAGCCCTGTAATTCTGAGTAATTTAGAAATAAGATATTCAGCATTTTCTAAAAATTAAGATTATGATATCTCAAACTGACAACCTCAAATTACTGGTTACTTTTGAAAACCTAAGCCTACAAGTGCCGAACCTCTTACTGCCACTGTATTCACTGATAATAATAAAGTAGCTGATATTGCCATCTGAAATATTTTGGCCTTCGGAGCAGACAGAATTATGCTGTCTCATGAGATCATAGCCAAGTCAACAGTATTTCTTCAAACTTTTGGTTTTTTGCTGGCCAGGCCTCAAAAGATCTGTGTTTAGGTTCAAGCGTGAGCAACCACCCAACTGGAGAACGACATAAGAAGCGATGTTCAGACTTGGTTTCAGATTCAAACATCTGCAGAGCTTAAGGAGGAAGAAGAAAAGAAAGGTGATTTGGACATGGTTTTGATTCACCCCTTTGTACATATGGGGCCCACAGAGATTTTTGGATCTGGATCCAAGTGTCTATGAAATGTGGGAACTTTCAGATCCAGGCTCTTGGTTTGGTTTGGATCTACCTCTCTGCTTTGAACTGTTTGGGTGTTTACTTGAAGCTTGTCCAACCTGTCCACATTTTTTGGAATTTGGAAAACTGAGCTGGAAATGTGACCAACTGCCTTTTTTTTTGTGTGTGTATGTGGTATATGACAATTTCAATTCTCAACCAAAACTAGAAATGAAGCTGGCATGTTTCAAAACATTTACCACTTCAGCTGACACTTAGTGTTGGGATGTAAGAGGTGCGGATGTGAGGGTGCCTGAATGGTTATGGGTGTCTCCTCCCTCCTTCTTTCTTACACTCAGAGTATCAACAGAGTGAAATGTTCTTATATGAAAAATGTTCTTATATGAAAAATTATTTTAGAAGGGGCAATGTTAAGACAGCACATCTCCATAGATACTTCAGTAAGAAACAGAATTTCCTCGATTCGTACATCATTTCCATTTTGAACAAGAAAGTTTGATGAGACTTAACGAAACAGAAAACGTCTTTTGTTATGTGTGCCTCTAGTTTTCTGTAGTTGTAGGCACTTGAAGGAAAAATCCACTAACTTCAGAGAGATTTTAAATCTTCTCATATTTAATATTGCCTGAACTTTAAAGCATCACTTAATCCTCTTCCACCTCTTTAAAAATGCAATTAAGTAAAAATAATCAGAGCATTTGCATTCATCCTTGGCTTCTGAATCCTTCCATAACTACACATTGTTTTTATTTGAATTCTTACTCTTTTTTATTTCAATCGATGTTAATTTTCCTACTGAGACAGTGCTTATAATGAACAAAACATGATTTTGAAAGTAACTGTTGATCTGGCATTATTTAAATGTTTAATTAAAATATTCACTATATTCACAGCTATATTCATTGATTTCATATTGTTCTTGTCGTTTCACCCCCCACATACTTTGAGTTGTCCTAATTTATTACAAGCCTATTTGTATCCACAGCTCTATTTAAATCTGCTTTCTAGCAATGGGAATCCACTGCGTTCCCCTTAAAATTGCACTGAAGCAAATATTTGCACAAGTGGAGCCTAGAGTATATGCAGGTTTTCCTTATGTAATTTATAAAACAAGTTAGGGACAAAAGGTGAAAATTCAATGTTTATATTGTACTAAGAAAACTGTATGTATCAGGTGAGCGTACAGGACCGTGGGCGCACGCAGGGGGGACAATGACATACACAGGTGTTATTTATAGCCGTGATGCTCAGTCATTTTTCAAGTGCCTATGTTCAGTAGAGGCATACAAGGTTAATTTTAAAAAAGCGTTCCTGAATTCAATCTGTATAGCAAATCTCCGCAGACAGCAAACTGCACTCTCCGATGTCAAAGAGCAGGTAGCTCAGCATCTTTCTTTTGGACTTGCAGAGTAAGTGCTGAAAAGCTTCCTGGGAACTTTTCCATGTTCCCGATGCCACATTCCTCTCACAAACTGGTTGAATGATGGCTACAATAAGTCAAAGATAGTAGCTAGAAATGTAAGAAACAGGGTCACAGCTTATTTCTTTTCTAAACCAAAATAAATTGCTCGACGCTTCAGGGTGAAGAGCTTTAAATTTGCAGAGTGGATTTGCTTGAGCTGACAGTCTTTGAAGAGCTTGACCTGTAACTTGTATGCTCCTGTTCCACTGCCAGCCCAGCCCCATAACTCACCCCGAGAGAGAGTGACAGCCTCACCTATAAAATTATGTCCTCTCCTCACTGGCGAGCTCAGGATTAGCCTCCTCACAAATGCTAACCCAAGGTTTGAAGGTATCACATGGCTGCTTGGGACAGCAGTGGTGATGTTTGTGGAACCGTTCACTGTCTCGGGGCTAATCTCCGGGATAATTTAGATTAACCTTACAGATCTCTGGAAACCCCATTCCCCGTGATGGACTATTCCTATTATATCCAGTCTCAATCTTAAAGGTTTAACCCAAGCTGACATCACAATGTTATATCAAAAGCTTTAAACTGATACATATCTAAATAACCCTCCAACCCTCCTCAATTAGACTTTACCTTTTGCTTTAAAGTCTTTTCGCCCCCTCACGAAAACACTGTATCTACTGTGAATAATGCTAACCAGAGAAAGCAGGACATCTTGACATCTTCGTGTGTTTACTTTGTCACAAGACAGATCGCTGTGGCAAATAGAGGGGATGTATCAAAGAGCTTTGCCCCCCCACCCCCACAATCGCATTTGGGAAGGTTTTGAAATCAAGCAGCCTGGGGTGGGAAGGGAGCGGGGTTTTCACCTTAGCAAAGGTACCTCAGGGACAGGCGCTGGCTTCTGGCATGGGAAGCCAAATTATTCTCTGTTAGTAAAAGTATTTATAGCCATCATTACAACTTCGACTGTGGAGTACATGGCCAAAGGCCACTAGAAGCATAGAGAAACATGAACTAAAAGCATAATTCCAGTCTGAAGCTGGAATAAAAGAAATAAATCATGCTATGTAGGATTATTAAAAAAAAAAATAGCCTGTCGAAAATTATGCAAACAGCTTTTTTTGGGTTTTGGTGTTGTGGGGTTTTTTTGTTTGTTTTGGTTTTTTTTTTTTGAAAAGGTGCTCTGCCACAGGGAGAAAGGTGTTTATGTCTCAGGGATTTTTGCACAGCAGCCAGAGTAAGTCTCAGGATGCGCCTCCCGCCGAGGCAGCTGCCACCAGTTGCACTGATCAGTCCTCAGGTCCCTCCCCAGGGAGGCAGAAGGACACTGCGGTGAAGAAGGCCAGTAAGGTCTCAGCCTGTGCTGATACTGCAGGGTCTGAGGCCAGGAGAGCCTTTTCTTACCTATAGACTCATTTCCAACGGCTCACCTGATCTGACCTGCACCACCTGAGCCTTCTCACTTCCCCTTGAGTACTCACCACCAACAGACTCAGGACAAAGAAGTCTGGGCAGAGTCATCCAGCTGCTTTCTGCTACAAATATGGAAAATGTCAGATTAAATACAATTCTTTGAGGGGGAGGAAAAAATCATCTTTTTAGGTGGGTAAAAAAGGTCCCCCCCGGCCCATCCTTTGCTGTTCCTGCTCTCCCTGGGATAATTTTTTATTTTTTGGTAACTTTGAACAGGCTGAAGACCAGTTATAGAATAAAGAAAAAATTATGAACCTGAGAAAGGCAGGTCAACCATCATTTTTTTCAGCAACTGTGAAAGTTTTTACTTCCAGCCTGCATTTCAAGTTCTAGTGTCAATGATGGAGCAATAAAAGCAGCTGCAAAATAATGATGCAAAGAGGCCATGTGTCTTATGGTTTATGTACAACACAGAAGCTGACAGAACACTGAAGGCCATAACTGTCTGGGAGGCACCAGCCTTGGGAGAACATTTTTTTTCAGTTTCCATGTTGGTTGTGCCCTGGGGAGTACTTATGGGATTGTTTCTCTGGTCTCTATGATTTCACAATTATGCAATCTACCTCCAGGGATATGATCTCTTGACTCAAAAATAAAACAAAGATCTTAATAAAAATGAATGCAAAGGTACAATAGGAAAATGGACTTAAGGAGAAAACATCGAATTTTCCAAGCGTTCCTACAAAGGTGGCTAAATTAAGCCACATTTCTTCTACTTGAATATGGGGCAAAAGGTAAAGTAGACAGTGATGTGACCCAGAGCCCCTGTAAAGCTATTCTGGTGGCACAAAGCAGGTTTCAGCATAGCCTTGAAGGATTTCTGGGGGAAAATCCTCTAACATAGGGATCATCAACTCTTTTTGTCTTTGCCCGATCAATCCCAAGGAGCACTGATCTGTGGTGTATTGGATTTAGGAACCCTCCAAGTAGTGTAACTTCTCTGTGATGTTCTCCTTAGATAAGTCTGCTGTGCCTAGCGCTGTAGCACTTTGACTGTGGTAATATGAACCAGGAAGAGAGCCCATGTGTTAGCCCGTTAAATAAGTCCATCCACTGGTGGGCTTAAAGAGGAATAGGTACAAGTCCATGTAAAAAGAAGCGGTTTGGATGGTTGACTTTATTTTTATAACCCTCAGATTTGCTCGATGTGGTGTTTGACCATACACTCTACATGTTTCACTGGTTCATCCTCCACTTTGTCGCCATTTGTTCCCAGAAACAAACCATCAATGAACAACTCCCCATGTTCACCAGGATACGGCACCTGCTCTGGCGTCAGCTGTACCTGCCTTGTCTTCCTGTGCCAATGCAAAACAGTTGGAAAACTGCTCCAAGGGAGCAGCTACAGATTCTTTCAAATAAGTTGCTCTGAAGTTTTGCCTTTTTGGCACTGGAACAGGCTGCCCAGAGAGGTGGTGGAGTTTCCATCCCTGGAGACATTCCAAACCCGTCTGGACGCGTTCCTGTGCAACCTGCTCTAAGGTGACCCTGCTCTGGCAGGGGGGTTGGACTAGATGATCTCCAGAGGTCCCTTCCAACCCCTACCTTTCTGTGATTCTGTGATTCTGTGATCAACTGTTTGAGGGACTGGGTGGCCTGCTCCTTCATTCAGACAGCAAGTGATTTAACGATCCTAAATAAAAGGCCCTTTAAAAGTTAAAATAACTTCGGTGCATGTGTTTCATAGAGCCACAGAATATTCTGAAAGCAATGAACACACAAAAAATCACACAGCATTTTCTCTCATGTGAGAGCATGCACATCCCAGTTAGTGTAGAACAATACAAAGTCTTCCAGTGTGAAACGGCATGGGAAGAGATTGTAAGAGAGTCTTTCTCAGTGGGTTTTTGTCCAAATCAAAGGGAGAGGTTTGTCCCAAAGGTATGACGTACAACTGGCAAGAATCAGGCAAGACCCCAGGATTCCTGCAAGATGAATGATCTGAACGGATAATGAGGTTGTTTCCTCCTGCTCTTATATAAAAATATTCTCATTTCAGGAAGTGCTGACCACTTTTCTTTCCTCGTGTTTCAAATTCAGGTCCCAACAATACAGGTACTAAAAATCAACTAGCCACCTAACGAAAAAAAAGTCTATTTAGTCTAGGTATGGTTGTAAATAAAGTGATAAATTTGACAGTCAGTATAACTGACTTTGTTCCTAACAGCACTTACAAGCATCCTTCCCACCACCTGCCCCAGGGATCCTCGCTGCGGTGCAAGTGATCTCACAACCATTTCCTTCAGTCTGTGGTGGATTTGGCCTAAATTTCAACTACATTTCTGGTTTTTGTTCTGGAATCACTAATAGTGAGTCAAAGAATCAGTTCAAATGCTGTGATTTATGTGAGAGTTAAATGCCACTGAAAGGCAGAGTAACTGCTTCTCAAGACCGATTGCTGTTGTGACGTTTGGTGTTTTTCTTAAAAGTCCCAGGGAGAGTTTCATGAGAATCCAGTTACTTAAATTTAAAATAAAGCCCAACAAGTTTATAGGTCCTCAAAAATTGTGAAGGAAACATTAAAAGAGAGGCCTTTTAATGGCTTAGAACCCAAAGAACTGAATATTTAGCATTTGAACGAGAATTTAAGACCCATTGCTGGTTTTAAGGTAACGATTTATGAATGATTGCTTTGGTGATTCTGAACAAAGCCCTGGGCCCCCTCATGCTGTATATCCCCTGTGCTTGCTCTGGCCTTCAGGAAACATGGTTTTACTCAAGAGTTTAGAGACTGAGAAGGGCTTCATGTCTTCTGGCTTTGGCAATTAGATAGATGTCTATGTCTAACATAGATGCCCCCATTGTAGTAGTCAACCTGCATCATTACTGAGGGACTGCAGCCTACTGCCAGGTGGGAAGAGCTGTTGGGAAAGTGTCCTCATGGTGTACAAGAGGAAAGGGCTTGTAACAGCCATGTATCTGCAAGTGAAAGCCCGGGCAGAAGGACATAAAACAACTAAGGTAGGATGCTCAAGGAATAGGGTCAATAGGGCTGTCAGGATGAATGGCTTGGGCACTGTGGCTACAAACTTCCAAAGCGGGCACATGGCTCACAGGGGCATCCTGGGGGCAAACTGTGGCCATCGCAGATGCTAAGTGGGTGTGCTTGGGGTGTCTGGTGTCTGTGACCCTGAGGGCAGGTTGTGGCAGGGCTTGCAGGTGATCTAGGAGACTCACTGACTGCACTGACAGCAAAACTGCTCTGGGGAACAGGCCCTCGAAACATTACAAAGCCGTATCCTTTAAGTCAGCATAAGAAGGACATGGACCTGTCGGAACGGGTCCAGCAGAGGATGACGAAGATGATCAGAGGGCTGGAGCACCTATGCTATGAAGACAGGCTGAGAGAGTTGGAGTTGTTTAGCCTGGAGAAGAGAAGGCTCTGGGGAGACCTTATAGCAGCCTTCCAGTACCTAAAGGGGGCCTACAGGAAAGATGGGGAGGGACTCTTTATCAGGGAGTGGGGCGATAGGACGGGGGGTAACAGTTTTAAACTGAAAGATTTAGATTGGATATTAGGAAGAAATTCTTTACTGTGAGGGTGGTGAGGCACTGGAACAGGTTGCCCAGCGAAGTTGTGGGTGCCCCATCCCTGGAGGTGTTCAAGGCCAGGCTGGACGGTGTTTTGAGCACCTGGTCTAGTGGGAGGTGTCCCTGCCCATGGCAGGGAGGTTGGAACTAGATGATCTTTAAGGTCCCTTCTAACTCCAACCATTCTATGATTCTACGATTCTATGATTCTATGAGTCAAAGGCAGAATGAACCAAAGCTGTCAAGGATGGGGAAAGAACTGTCACCTCCAAGTAGGATGCAGTAACACAAAGGAGCTGGGGCTCCTGAAGAGCTATTTTGTATCTGCTGGGGCGAAAAGGAATAGTTTGGTTTATGTTGGTTTCATAAAGCCGGCCCTGGGAGGGCGATTCCTGCACTGAGTCCCCTGTTGTGTGGTGTGTGAGCACCTCTGGGGCTCATGGGAGGGAAATCAAGGCACGGCAGCAGATACTGCAAGGGTCAGGAGTGACACGCTGGCAACACTCGTACACCAGCAGCCAGAGGAGTGTGGTTTTGCAACAGGGCTTTAGTGTTTCTTAAACTGAGAGTGCTTGCACAGCCTCTCTTCATTGGATGGGGAGCAAGGAGAAACAGCTCAAATCAACTGCAGTCAAGGCCATGCATTTACTGCCTGCCATTAACAGCTTAGTAAATGAAAAATTGGTTTTGCAAGAAACATGCTTTGTGTTTTGACCCAAGTCACATAAAATAGCTATGGCTGTGGAGTATGAAACAGTCCAAGCTAAAGTGGTGAATCCAGCTAACTGTTATTTGCAGGTCATGTCACCCATGTGTTTTGAGTGCTCAGACAGCATAAAAGGCTGTAACTCTCCAAACTAAAGCGTTTCACCATAATTGATTAATCTTTTGGCACAGACCTTTTTAAGTGTTTTATTCTCTGGGTGCTATTTTTCACATTTTGTCTCCTTATTAAAAACTGCAGTCACCCAATCAGCTCTCAGAAACAATGACCTATGACTCATGTAACCATTGACAGACTGTTTTGGAACAACTCACAAAAAGCTGAAATGCATTAAACTATTCAGCTAATACATAAATAGAATACAGGGCCAGTTTGCAAGCCATTTGTTAATAGACTAAAGGGCTCCCTTCCCACAAAAAATAATTTAAAACATGATTTATTCAGCTTCTTCCAGAACAATTCATTCTCTCCAGAGTCCCCTTGATGTGAGTTACAGATATAAAGGCTAGCCTGGCTATAGCTGTCAAGGACAACATTTTTGCAGGTTTTGGATCATTTCTGGTTCCTTGTATGTTGGCACAAGCCTACCAGCTATGGTAACCTGGCCTGCGGATAAATTTCCAGAGTCTTCTGTATTCTTTCTATCAGTTCAACAGTGGAGCCCCCCTAATATTGAAGTGTTGGGCATTTTCTGTCTGTTACAGGAGTTTCTGAAGACTTGTGGTGATCCTGGTTGAGCAAGCTGATAAAGCAGAGAAGTTGTTCACTTAAACAGGCCAAATAATCAAGAAGTTGATCACAGGCTGTGATCAAGAAGTCAGTCAGAGGATTGGATTTGAACTGGAAGAGGATTGGATATTACTTTCTCCACATCTGGTTATGCTGGAAAATCTTTTGTTGGTCTGAGTAGACGCCGGGTCTCATTGTAGAAAGGTGGAAATGCCAACTAACCACTGAACTAGTTGCTCCCTGCCTTTCCCTGCAGTACAATTAAGAATATATAGATATCAAGCTGTACAGCAGGAGATTAGAGGTTAATCTAATCTAGTCCAATATTCTGTTTTCAGTAGTGTCCAATGGCAAATGCTTACACAAATGTAAAAGAATAGAGCAGACAGATAGTGGTAAGTCCAGTGCCTGTTTACAGCTCAGGGTCTTCCTCACCTACACAAACTATCTGGTTTTCTTAGCCCTCAATGCAGTTTTTTTTCTGTGAGTTTGTACAGTCAGTGCTTACACCCATGTAACCTCAGCATCCTTTATTTTCTTGGGTTTTACCACACAAGATTTTACAGATTGCCATCTTTACTGCCTTGATAGCCTCTTCTTCAGACTAAGCATTCTAGTCTATGCTGAAGACATCTGATCAGTCATATATATTTTTCCATCTCAAATTCTAATATAGACATTATGCCTCATTACTGGCGCATGTAGCTGAATGCGCCAAAAGACTTTACTCTCTGTAAGTTTGAGTTATTTGGACTATCCGCTACAGCTGGCTGCCAAACCAAAAACCTACTTGTCGGATTTCTGGATCTGCCTGTGGATCCCCAAGCCGGCGAGGCTCCCAGCCTCTCCGCAGCAGCAGAGTACTGCGATGCAGCCCGGGCTAGTTCCCTCTGCACCAGGCTCTTAATGGTCTCACGCATTGCACGGGCGCTCTCTTCATTCGCTCTGCTCCACATTTTCAGCCAAAATGGGAGCCAAACATAACATTGCACCTGCCTGTCTGCAGTATGCAAATCCTTTTAACCATTACCAACCCCTCTCCTGCCCTGTCTTGGCAGAGATGGGGGGCTCCGGCAGCACTGACCCTTTGCTGGGGAGAACCCCCCTGTTCAGCAGTGGGCTCGGGCTCGGTCAGCTGGGTTGCCTTGTGATCCCTCTTGAATCATTTCCACACTGGTGGGAGAGCCAGCGGGCTGCTGGCAGACCCAGACTGGGGGTAACCCAAAGTGGAGATGGGGTTAGGTGCAAGCTGCAGCACACTTCATAGAGGATGGATGTGACCAGATTGGGGAATACACGTGGCATTATGTCATGGACTGCAGCTGGGCTTGACTTGCTACATGGTCATAATTTTGCATATAATTACACGAATTCTTTCTGGTCTTGCAAGGCTCTTCTTTCAAAGGTCAATCATGTTGTCCAGATCTGTTTTGCTAATGCTTTAATATGTAATTTTGATATTATAGAACTAGGAAGGGTATACTACTGGATTACCTATCAGCATTCATCCTAAATGATACATATTGTATAAAGCAATATATTTTGAAATGAAATATGACCCTAAAAAAAGCAAACAGTTTTTTAAAGAAATACATTACCTTTTTGTTTTAAAAGGTAAAGGAAGTTATAAAGATTCATTATTTTTCACACATGGTTGTGCTTTAAAAGGCATCAGATGGACAGGGCTAAGTTTCACAGCCAGAAGAAAGTCACTGGCATCCTCTATAAATCAAGCTTTCCTTTCTTTTGCTCTCCTGA
Organism: Stercorarius parasiticus; assembly: GCA_013396915.1. Classification (NCBI taxonomy): domain Eukaryota; kingdom Metazoa; phylum Chordata; class Aves; order Charadriiformes; family Stercorariidae; genus Stercorarius; species Stercorarius parasiticus. The sequence continues at coordinate 134,639 of VWZL01003287.1, forward strand.
GCCAGGTGCTCCAAAGGGTTACCACTAGAAGTTAAATCTTTCCAATGGGGAAAAATAGCAGTACATAAAAACATGTAACTTGCAAAAAGAGAGAACAGGTAAAATTTGTGCCTTTGAAAATATGTCAAACAAACTCAGAATTAGTGCCTTTCTAATGAACGGTAAGATATGAGCTTCCTGGGACCACAGAGATCCCTTTGCAGCTTCTTAGTCGAGGCAGAGGGTCTCTGAAAACTTCCAAGAAAGAAAGAAAGAGAGAAAGAAAGTGAGAGAGAGAAAGAAAGAAAAACAAAGAAATGGAAGAGCATATTTTTGAATGACAGTGGTAAAACTGAATTCATTAGTGAGGTCATCTGGTCACTGTGGGTGTCAATGTGGGTGCAGCTGCCCTCACCCACAACACTCCTAAATTTGGTTGGTGTGAAATCTGGATTGCAAAAAGGTACTGTCACTTCTCATCCCAGAGATATAACTTGCTATTTTTCAGCATATGAAATATAGTCACTTAGCAATCATAATCATGACATATATCCTCAGTCCTAAAGAGTCACCTCTCTAAGGTAAGACAGGGGAAGTAGGAGCACTAACTGTAGCTGTTTACAGGGAGAGTGACATTAGAAAGGCACTGGAAGCTACTTATGATTACCTCTAAATAAGTTTGATTAGATATACCTGTAAATATACGTATATTAAATTAACATTTATTATGTCTACGTGTATGTATGTATAAAAATAAATGTCTTATAAAATACATAGAAATTTATATACCCACCACCCCCGACCTTAAATTCTAAAATCAAAAGTATCCCATTTGGTTTTATAAGTTAGGAAATGACACAGTCTAACAGAGGGGCTATAGTTAATCCTCTGTTTGAATCTTTGAGTGCTGACATAAGGTAAATCTCTTTCTAAAGACTCTGGAAGGAAAAAAATAGGAGACATCTTCCTTAGGGAAGGCTTTGGGACAAAGTAGAAAACATACCTCAGGGCCTGTTTAGATACAGGTGAACTTCCTTTGAGTGGGAGGAAGGAGGCAGACTAAATAATGGCTCATAGTCAGATGCAGCTCTAATTTCTAACTCTATGAGAATAATGGCAATGCTTGTTGCATACTCTTCCATAAAGTCTGGCTGCTCCTCTCCAAAACTGATAAAACAGTACAGAGAAGGCGATAGATAGGTTATGTACAGCTGTAGGAATTTCTGTCATTCTTTGCTATGGTGTCACACTAATGGAGAAGGTAATGCACCAAAACATGTTGAGTTTTGCTCACCTTCAGTGTAATTAGAGTTAATATTTGTTTTATTATTCCTTAATATGTAGAGTCAACAGATTTCTTATCATTAGTGTGTATTGGTCCTGAAACAACTGAAATGAAGTGTCCTATATAATCATCATCAGAATCAACTCACATGGCACATTTGAAGTGAGGATGCCGTGGGTAGTCAGATGAGCGAAAGCATGGCAACCTGAAATGAATCCTGTTTTGATATTGTCAGTTTTAATACGGAACTGGACCAGGCTATTTCTCTGTATTTTCTGATTACTTTTGATGACATGGGAAAACCATTGTAGATTGTATCTGTCCTTCTGCTCCTTTCATTGCTGAATAGTTAGAGAAGGAATTTTTTTTTTTTTGAGTCTGATCTAAGCCACAAACCATACTCCCCATAACTTTGTTATACCAGCCAGGGCACAGAAATTCTGTAGGCATTTTCTGAAAACCAGGTCTTCTGAAAGGATTTCCTGGCAGAAAATACAACATCTTCATGGAACCCTTCACTGTGGGGCTGTTTAGAAAGCAGGCGCCTGGGAATACCTACCTAAAGTAGATAGAGTGGGATCAAACAACAGTGACAATCGAATGCCTCGATTAACTTCTTTGGTCTGGTTTTTGGGGGGAAGTCAATAAACGTGTTAGAAGAAATATGCAGTGAATGTAGGAGATCCTCAGTCAAACATGTTGCAGTCATATACTTATAAAAGTATGAAATAAAAGATCAGCCACCAGGTTGCTCAAAGCCTCATCCAGCCTGGTCTTGAACATTTCCATGGAAGGGGCATCCACAACTTCTCTGGGCGACCTGTTCCAGTGTCTCACCACCCTCACAGTAAAGAATTTCTTCCTAACATGTAATCTAAATTTCCCTTCTTCCAGTTTAAAACCGTTACCCCTCGTCCTATCACTACACTCCCTGATAAGGCTATTATATTGTTATATTGTTATTATCTTCTTTTTTTTTTTTTTTTTTTTTATTATCTGTAAGGAAATCTGCAGCATGGTTTGCTGGAGCTCAGTAGACATAGTGGGAACATGTTTAACGCTGAACTGTTACCCGGATGTCATGGAGTGAAGCAACAGCAAGTTCTTTATCTGCAAAAGCAATTAGATAGCAGTCTCACAGATGAATTGGTTGCTGAGTGGCGCTCAGAGGAACACTTCTCTTCACACCTGCCCTGTGTGGCATCTGACAAACAGTAGTGAGCTATTAGCAGTTATTGACATTTGTCAACTCTCTGGTTTTCTAGCAGGAAAACGGAAATGGCAGCAATCATGCCCAATTTAGTTTCTCATGATGTCAGGGATTCGTGGACTCACACACACATCAAGAAGCACCCAGAAAAGGTTTACAGATGTGCGGAAGGCAGTCAGCTATGACAGTGATGTTGCCAATGTTGCACATGGATCAACTAACGATTAAGATATCAAAAGCGATCACCGTAGCTTACTGACAGCGAGCTCAATTGTTTGCACCTGTTTCCCCTGCATTACACATGAGTCTGGAATGGATTACCCTGCCTTGCGCTAGACACATTACACCTTTCCACACCATGATGTACTCCAGCAACATCTCTGCTAAAGATCATGCTACTCACTTTACCATAAGGACCAGGAGAAAGAATGAGACAACTTGCTGCCTGTTTTCTCTTTGGTTAAAGATTTCAATTGCTATGGTGATTTAATGAGAACTTACTGGCTTAAACAAGAACTTATTGCTTCTCCTCTGCAGAATTCAGGTACTGACTGAAAGCCATAGCGTCAGGCATCATCCTGACCACTGAAATCCAGAAACAGGCCTGGGCTTGGTCTCCCATGCATTAAAACTACATCTTCTTCTTACCATAGTATTTGTAAAGGGACTCTGAATACTTTGTGGTCAGATGCATAGCACAGAGAAGCATCTGATCAATCACTTTTGGTTAAACTAACTCTGGTACCGATAGAAATACAGATACAGCAGCCCAGATTTTCTCCTTGAGGGGAGCCCGGAGCCCCAGAAATTTCACAGCAGCACCATTTCCCTGCACTTGGCTTCCAGTGTTACCCAAACTGGTTAAATCTAAGCTGCCACGAGTACGTCTGGCCATGCTGCCACATGCCCTCTGTTGTGATATAGGTGCAGGCTTCATATTGGGCTGCAGGCAAACTGCTAGGATCAGGCAGCTGGATGCTTGCACAGATTTTGTTCAGGAATTATAGTGTGGAATTATCAGCTGGGAATTATGTCTGATTTGTCCAGAAGTTCTCATCAAAAGTACATTGTTGGGAGGGGGCTGGTGAGAAGACTGGGTTTGGTGGTCTAAATTATTCTTAAAACCGTTCAGAAACCAGGAAGATATCTTCAGAGAAAGCCAGTGTCAATTCAGAAATGGTTTTCTATGAAAACAGGCTAAATTTATAAAGAACATTCAGAACAAATACTTCATCTGTGCGTCATGTACCAAATGTTGGGGCTGATGTGCCAGTTAGTAATATAGCTTTTGCATGAAGTCAGCAATGAAAAGACATAAACCAAGCCCAAAGCATTTCACAATGAATGGATCATAAATATCACACTGTTTTCTTGTGTGGCACCAAAGCAAATAACTTAATAGAATTTCTGATAATTCACATTTTTTCTGCTACATGATGTTGCCACCTGTCACAGACTTGCACATGTTGCTTCATTTCAGGAGGTGTAATTTACCTGAATTACACAGAATAAAATTCCAACCTTATGGCATTTTAGGTTCTGCTTTATCAATATATTTAGCTTACTATGATTAACACGCATTTCTTTATTTTTTCTTCATTTTCCATGTGAACTGATGCAGATTCTCAGTGCAAAATGATAGGACAACACAGGTATTTTCCCCAAATGAGAGAAGTCAGCATTTGTTATCTCATTTGGGCATATTTTACATATTATTATAAATATTGCACTATTACTAAAGACTAAAATTATAAACATGTAAAAACTATGAAAAATATGCAAGTGTTCAGTAATAATCCTAGATGTATGAGTAGCATATTTCAGCCCGTTGGGCTTGTTTCATTGTGTTAAATTTGCAAAGAAGCTGAAAGAACTAAATAAACAAATACTTTCAACAGCTCATGGTTACAATCCAATACTGGATCTGATGTTTTCTGAAGAAGCATTTGCAGTCAGAACTCAATCCTGTTAGTTGGAAAATTGTAGATCCCACAGGAGAGGAATGGGACATCCAAATGACAGGACATTCAAATGAAAACCAAACTGTTCTTCACTTGTGTGGTTTTCTAGTGCATAAATGTCAGCACAGGCGTTCTTTGAACACACAGGGAATACAATATGAGCTTTGAAAACAGATCAGCTCTTTTTAGACTGTGCTTCATCTCTTATAGAATCATAGAATGTTCATGGTTGGAAGGGACCTTTGAGATCATCAAGTCCAACCATACACACACACAAACCGCCCCCCCCCTACAGTCTCTGTCACTAGAGCATGCCCTGAAGTGCCAAATCTACACGTTTCTTAAATAGTCACTAGAGCATGCCCTGAAGTGCCAAATCTACACGTTTCTTAAATACCTCTGGGGATGGTGATTCAACCACCTCCCTGGGCAGGCTGGTCCAGTGCCTGACCACTCTTTCAGTAAAGTCATTCTTCCTAATATCTAATCTAAACCTCCCCTGCTGCAACTTCAGACCATTTCCTCTGGTCCTGTCATTATTCACCTGGGAGAAGAGGCCAACACCCACCTCTCTGCAACCTCCTTTCAGGTAGTTGTAGAGGGCAAGGAGGTCTCCCCTCAGCCTCCTCTTCTCCAAACTAAACATGCCCAGTTCCCTCAGCCTCTCCTCATATGACTTGGTCTCCAGACCCCTCACCAGCTTGGTAGCTCTCCTCTGGACACGCTCCATCACTTCCTGCTTCTGGCACAAGAGTGCTGGACCCTTCCCCAGCACTCTTGTTAGGCTGGGGATTTTTTTCATCATACACGCTATAAATATCGTGGTTAGCAAACACCATTCTCTGTTTCTCTGGCTGGTGTTCACATCAGTCTGGCCTGATGGACAAGGCACTGCCCTTGGACTCAGAGGTGCTGGATGCTATTCCTGACTTTGCGAGAGTATTTTATCACTATAGATCATTGTTTTCCAACCTATAAATTGAAGACAAAAATATTAGTCTACTACATAAGAGGGGAAGAACTGATGAAAAGCATTACAAAGGTCTGCAATTACCTCTGTCAACGTTTACAGAATCACAGAATGGCAGAGGTTGGAAGTGACCTCTGGAGATGATCTGGTCCAACCCCTTGCTCAAGCAGGGCCACCTAGAGCCAGTTGCCCAGGACCCTGTCCAGACAGCTTTTGAAGATCTCCAACGTTGGAGATTCCACAGTCTCCCTGGGCAATCTGTGGCAGTGCTCAGTCACTCACCCTCACACTGAAAAAGTGTTTCCTGATCAGAGGGAACATCCTGTGTTTCAGTTTGTGTCCATTGCCTCTGGTCGTGTCACTCACTGGGCAGCCAATGCAAAGAGCCTGGCTCTGTCCTCTTTGCACCCTCTCTTCAGGTATTTATGTACATAGATAGTACCTCCCCTGAGCCTTCTCTTCTCCAGGCTGAACATACCCAGCTCTCTGTCTCCTCATAGAAGAGAAACCAGTATTACTAAATACTGTTACTAAGTTTTATTACTAGAATACTGTTTCCTGTATTTTACAATAAAATAAAATATTTTTGATGTATTTTTTTCTGATCTATTTATTTTTGTGTGTATTAAAACAGAGCCCATATTTTAAAAGACATTACAAAGGATGTCATTTAAAGACCTCTCAAAGCCAAAGCAAATTCCTTTAGCATATAGGATATCACAACATCTAGCCCTTGGCCTTTAGGAATAAAACAGGCCAATAGGAAACTTCTATATTTTTTTTTTTTTTAAAGTCATTTATATGCAACTGCTGCTGATCGTTACCTAAAGTCATTATTTTGCAAACATTAGTAACGTAAGTGGGTCACAGAAATGGGACAGACATTAACTGAAGTACGTGGTCAGATTACACAGATAAAGTGACATGTAAGAAGGCCCCAGACTATTGGGCCATAGTTCTAGGAAATATTTTTTTTACAATTTAGAAAGATGAACCCACTATTGGTGTATAAAGACTTCCCTTTATGCCATGCCACAGGTAAAACAGAAAGAATAATGCACTATCCAAGTTGAAGTACATTTGTTTGTACTTTAAGTATTAGACTAGAATCTGGGCCACTAGCTTCCATACAGGAAAAACCAGTGGTTAAGTCAATGACTTCAAAGAGGCTTAAGAGAGTAAAAGCTTGCGTGTCAGTCTAGGTAGCTTTCCAAAATTAAAACTGTATATATAATTTTTGTATAATTTTTTTTTAATCGCATACATATATATATATATTAAAAAAAGATAATGGAAAATGGGTGACACTCCTTACAGAGAAATGCACTGCACAGCATCAGAGAAAGGAAAATATTAATAGTCTCCCTTACAAATGTGTCGTACAGAACGTTTTTTTTCAGTGACAGGAGATGGGAATAATGCAGATCTCACAAGAACAAATTTTTTTTTAAAGAGCTGATGTGGACAGTTTCGTAGACCAAAGTATTTGCAACGCATAAGACATTTATTGGTCCTTTATATTCAGAAATTATGTCATTCACTATAATTATTATTAATCATTAGCTGAATCAAGATCTTCCCCATAAATTTAGTTTTTGAGGTGAAACAGAAGGTACCACACCGTGCCAGCAAACTGGTCTGGCTCAGCAGCGCAGCTAATAGCTGAAGCACAATCTGACATGATTACTTAAAACCCAGCAGAAAGGGAAAAGAAAAGCAAGAAACTGTTACAAATATTTAGTGAGATCTGTGCAAGAGACCCTGAGGTTCAAGGGCCTCACTTAAACCCTGGGTAAACTCTTGCCTTTCATTGCGCGGGGTAGGAGAGAGTTCCAAAGTTTAGCTCTTTGCTGTGCATGCGCACCTAGAGACCTTTTGCCTGCTTTAAACCTGCCACCTATTAATTTCGTTTGATCTCTTTTAGACTGTGGTTAGGAAGAGACAAGGAGCAGTTGATCTGTATCTGCTGTGCTACCCTTCCTTTTGCAGACCTCTACCCCAGCCTCCTTCAGATGTCTTTTCCAGGCTGAAAAGCCCTCGCCGTTTCCTGCCTGAGCACTTTCCTGTCCCTTTGATCATCTCTGTGGCTTTTCTTGGAATCTTTTTCCGTTCTACCATATCCTTTGCGAGAAGGGGGGATCTATCTATGCTTTCTGTGAAGGGGCATCTGAGCTACACAATGTCGAAGATGTATGGTGGTGAGCAGGCCTTGTTGCCCCTCGTCCCTAAGCACACCGAGTGACACCTGCCCCTGCACAGAGCCCTGGGAACTCCCCTGGTGACCTTCCTTGCTGTGAGAGTGACTTTCAAGTCCTAACTTCTGCTTCTATTCCTCACTCTTGCTTATGCGAATGTTTGGTCACTCATTCAAAGTACTGCAATAGTTTTCTGCGCCATGACTTCCCTCTACGAAAGCTCTGCTCACTCATCTCTGGCACCTCTCATCCCAGGATTTCCTGATGCTGACTGAGCACTGAAAGCGGTGGGTGACACCTCCCAGGAAGGTGCCCAAAAGCAGTCTGTCACAAATGCAGAATATTTGCATCTTAAACGGGCAGAGCTGGAGATGTGTTTTAGCTCTTCACAGAGGGTGACGCTTGAAAGAAATGTGAGAAGACAAATTTTCCAAAAAATGGCTGTTGCCAAATTTATTGTAAAAAGATATTTAGTTTATAGAAATTACACTTTATATATATAGCGGTTGTAACACTCACACACATTTGTTTATACATGCACACTATCTAAAGAATATATGGAAAAAAAAAGTCAACCAGGTCTACAAAGCCCCTGTGCTACAAGTAGTTGTGGAAGTGTAGCTGAAACCACGGTCCTGCAAAATCCATACTTTCCTTTTGAACCCCCAAACCCTTGGACTTTGTTTCCACCTATTTTCCGTAAGTTTTCTAAAATGAGATCCAGACTATACGAATGAAGTTTCCCTTGGTATAGCTGGGTATCTATTTCATACATGGAGAACTGAGGCAGAAAAAGAGCAAATGGATCCCTGAAGGCCACACAGGCCGTGCAGAGCAGCAGGCGTGGACGAGGGTTCACATTTTCAGGCTCAGGTTAATGCTAAGCATAGGACCGTGCCGCTTCCCCCAAGTTGCAGCTAATGTCATCTACAATATCGGTAACAAAGGGGACAAAGACATTTCAAAAGGGTGATTATTTCTCTCCGGTCCTATTCAAACTAGTTTTGTGAGTACAATCTCCTGATTGTGAACATTTGGAGTGCTTCACTGCTTCTGAGGGAAAAAAATGTTTGCCCCAGGGCTATTTAAGCAGAAAGAGAAATGTCTCACAGTGTTAGCAAACAGTCTGTCTTAGTCAAATGAATCACTCATACACGGCCATAAGCAGCACAGATGTGTTGTAATCACTGCTTAATAATTGCTTTCAGATCAAATAATGTTCAAGAGATTACCACATCTGTAAGATGCTCTAAATAAAAGTACAGGACATTTTGTACAGACTGATTTAGAAAAGCAGTCTGTTATTTATAGGGACAGCAACTTTGTGTTGTCTTACTGATGCACAGCGAGGCAGAATCTACATTTTAAGCACAAAAGGAATATAAATCATCTCAGTGCTCTCATGATTGTAATCTTATTAGCTCAGCCTTCCTTCAACATGGTCTTTGATTTAGAAAGCACCTGTAAAGCTGTTTGTGCCTTTTGTAGATCCTTCCCTGGTCCTCCTGGATGATGTTTATCATTCTGCACGTGTGTTGTGAGCATCGGCTGAATTATTTCCCGATTGTCTGAAAGTGTCTCATCACAGTCCAGAATCAAATTAAGCATACCGCATATGCTCATTTCTGTGAGACTCATGTTGAGTTTGGGGACTAACCAGCTACAAAAGCATCCACACAATAACCAGAGGATCAGCAGGTTTCAGCTCTGTGACCATTAGGTCTGGTTTGTTTTGTTTTTCTTCCCCTCTCTCCCCCTGCTCTTTAGAAACAGGTGGTATTTATCTAAGCAGCCTGCACTGGGCAGCTGGCTGATGGGTCCCTCCAGCTGGATATCTTCTCTACATTTAGTTCAACCACACCTGCTTCGGATAGCAAACAAGAGGTGTTTTTATCTTCTGTATCTGGAGGAAAAGGGGGGGCTGCATGAAATGAGGGGGAGGAAGAGGAGGCTGAAAAATCCTGGACCAATCACACCTCTTTCAGCTGTAATATTTTGTGAGGTTTGCAGAGCCCATCTGGTCTTGTACCAGAGAAAAAAAGAGTGAAGTTCAAGGGCTTTTTCTTTTGCTCTGTTACACTACTCGCTTTAACACAGTTATTTCATTATCTCTTGCTATCATTTGATCAGATTTATCTTCCATTAAAACTTCCTTTCCCTTGAAGTAGACAGTGACATGAGAATGCATGCCTTTCCAAGCCTTTATTGTTCTGAATTAAGAAATGGTAGAATAGTCTCATGAAAGATTAATGACTTCCCGTAAGCATCTTTGTACCTGAGGACAAGCAATTACAAAAATATGTCCAAAAGAAAACACGAAAGGATATTAGACTGTATTGGCCAGGTATTTCTTGGCAGGCAGCAAGCTTAGCTTGTTACACTGCCAGCATATTTAGAGCAAAGGCAACTTCTGTCTTGACCCCGTGTATCATATTTTGTTTTGTACATTAGTAGCAATGTTGTCCTTGCAAGAAAAAATGACACTCTACAGGTATTTTCCTTGATGCTTCATTGTACTTCAGTTCCCGTTTATGTGCTAGTACCTGTTTCTGAGAGGTAGCTCTCTGCTCAAAACTAACACTTAAGGACTGAGGGCAAAAGATATGTATTTTCAGAACCTATTTTATGCTTATTGATTCTTGTTTTCTTTCCTATCTTTTTTGTTTTTTTCCCCTTGTGCGGGGAATTTTCATAAGGTTTGCTTTAGGCTCACAAAGAGTGTTAAGGCAAGAATCTTTAAGATTGCCTAAAACTTATATAGTCTCTAATACTTTAACTACTGAAGTGAACATTCATCATTTGATAGGCTTTCTGTCACAGCCTTTGAGAGAGGCTGGAAACTAAAGAGCCTCCTGTTTCTCCAAAAAGAGCACCACCACCACAGTGTGGACTGGTAGCAACCTCTCTGTTTATCCCACCAGTATGGTGCAATTAAACGAAAATCCTGATGACAAAATATTGTGGAGGATCAGAGTTAAATGTATAAAAGCCAGCAGAGTGGAGGCTCTTTACCACGTTCTGACCTTGGCCCACCATCTCGGGAAGGGCAGTGCAGATGCCCCAGGGATCACCTCTGTGATCTTGTTTTGTTGGAACTGGTGGACTGGAGGGACTTCTGTAAAATCCCGACTGGAGGGTCAGCTTGTAATGACACTGGACCTGCTTCCAAAAGCTAAAGGCTGATCCTACAGCCTGCCTAAAAAGGTGGGATTTGACGGGATATAGCCATGATGCACTTGGTTTTCCTGTCTAGATCTTCCACACTATGGGTATTTTAACATAGATGGCTAATCTATGTAAAATTATTGAATTTCATCCTTTTCCCAGTAAAGCCAGTAAACCAGGATTTACAGATTCTGAGAGCTCAGCTGGGAACCTGGACAAGCACGTTCCTTGGGGACCCACGTTTCATTAAGTCTGAGATTTTTCAGTGAACTGTACTATAAAATCTCTCCTTTGAAGAAGGTGCTATGTCATGCCTGCAGATGGGTGTAATACAGCCTACACAACCTCTTTTTTGTGAATGTAGAAGAATATGCTGTTCATATAGGACCAGTACAGTACAGTCTATTTTGACATCAAAGCAGTTTTAGTAGTGAGCGGGCCAGATGTGAAAGGCTGTTACTTAGCAGAGAGTAAAGGTGTGTTACGATCGCTTTTGTAATACCAGCAGAACAAACCAAGATGAGCAGAAGCAGTGCGATTATTCGTGCATTATTCGGTTTTATTCAACTAGAGATCCTTAAGTAAAAACAAAACCTGCACTTAATGTACTCCAGAGGAACAAGCGACATCAGTAGTAAAACTGTCTTTTGTTTCAATGGATGAGTTTTTTGTTTCAGCCAATTGCCCTGCAGTTGCACTGCTAAGATCTGAGGCTGAAGGGTACGTATCTTTGAAAACACAGCAGGCGCATGGGGATACATCAGCTTCTTAAATCCGAAAGAAGTGATAGCTACTCTGCTATGGTCACAAGAGGATACTTACACTTCATTAAGGACTTCTTGTGAGACCTGTGAAGGCTACATTGGATGGGCTTATTGCATCTTAAAAAAAAAAAAAGAAAGATAAAAGCATAAATCTATTTTTACAGTGAAGTGACACCTTAACTGACACTATTAAACCCACTAAAGCAGAAGGTCTGAGTTAACCAAAGAGACTATTGTACACTGCTGAAAGTGACAGACCTAAATGAGGCAAAAAGAATAAAAGTCAATGAAATTAAAATAATGAGAAAAGGCGTAAAAAAGTCCTTATAAATGCTAAAATATGTGAAAATTAAACCACCGTTTTGACACTAGTTGTGGACCAATTATTTTGACCGATGATAATTCTGACATACGATGTCCTTATCAAAACCTGCCATTGTTCCTAGCTGGGTTAGCCAGGTTTTCCCACCGCCACCTTTCCGCCTTGAAATGATGTGAACAGAAACTTTTTTTCTTTAGAATGAACTGCAGTCGTCGCCCACAAGTGTCAGCACGGTAAGGCAGACACATGCAGGAGACTACAAAATGAAGAGTGGTGAGCAGAGAGCGGCGTAGCCAAGGCACAACCAACCTGTGCAGTCAAACGTTCAGGTGGGTGAGCAATTGCAGGATGTGAGACCTTGGCCAGCTTGGGGAATACACTCTTACACAGCAGTATATTGACTTCAGTGTGCTGCATTTGCAGTTGTTGGTCTCTAACCTTATCTTGGTGGTCTGTGAAATATGCTGAGAGCTCACGGAGCGTCAGCGGGCCCAACAGAGCGGGAATGCTGCTGAAAGAAATTCCTACTTCTCTAACTTCTTGTCATGTCTTTGTAAAATATGGGTGGACCGAGTTCCAACAATTTCTAATATTTGAAGCAAAAAGGCAAACATTACTAAATGTTACAATGGGTAAAGATCCTGGTTTTCAGGGCTCTGAGAAAATTCACAGATAATCTGTTCTTACATGGTGCTTTTTATGTGATCTTATATTCTGTTTTATTTTCAACTCTGGATAACTTGCTTATTGTATTTTTTTTGGCACTATCAAATCTGGTTTGTTTACTGCTACCTGTTCCTCATTGCAGTTGTCGTAATTTTCACAACTGTTTAGGTGTTGTTTGTTTGTTTGTTTGTTTTAATATCTGTTACTTGCAGGAAAAACCCTAAGCCAAATCAATTCTCTTCCTCCTGAGTTCAAATCCTTTTGCCTGAAGAACTATAATGATGCTGGATACGATAATTTTCCATACAGCTTTTGGTGTATCGAAAATCTTCTGTGAAAGTGAATGCAGACATGAAATGCAGCATACACAGAAAACACAAGGAACTGCTCCTTATGTGAGATCACTCCAAGAAAGCTGGGACAAGCCTGAGCCAGTTATTGTCTTATCCATTTTGAGGTCAGGCGAAAAGAAGATTAGCATGAACATAAATACATTAAAAATGTGAATGTTTGAAGTTACTGTTTGCAGAGAAAGCATGAAAGTGCCTTCAGTTTCTAATTTCTACGTGTCATTCCTGCCGTGGAAGCGTGGCACGCTCCAGCCAGTAGCACTGATGGACTGAAATACTCATATTGAGCCTTGACTGACTGCATGTAGGTCTTTCAACAATGGGATTTAACATTCTGACCTAACATTTAATGTTTTAATCCTAATTTTATGCTGATACTAAGACTCTCTGCTGTATTAAATCAACCTAGGTTAATTCCGAATTATATCTCTCCCACCCACTATCAATAGGTCCACTGTTTGGTTCCCCCAGAACTGACCACCCACTTTTATGAGAATCTGCAGCGAATTAGAAAATCTGTCATTGCTGGAGGAGCCGGACAGCTAGGACATGGCCTGTCATTCCTTCCATACAATACACACCCTTTGTCTGCTATCTCTTAAACTAACCTGACATAACTTAGCCTCCCGGTCAATGGTATCTTTATTCTCTCCCAAGGAATGCTTCGTTCACCAGCGTTATTAAGAAATTTCTGGACAATGTTTAGTGGCTGCGCAATCATCCAAGGTTCTATTAAAAAGCCATCTGGGTAATTAATAGCACATTTGTTCTCAGCCTCCTCCCAATTTGTCCATTAGTGGAATAAAAGCACAGGACAAAGGGTAATGTGGTTAAGTTATATTTTACAAGAATTCTTCGGGAAGTTGAAAACACATGAGAGTTTTCCAAAGATACATATGTTTATGGGCACTCTACGAGAGCGGCAAAACTGCACAAACCGGGGGCTCTTAATCAGGCTTGTCCCCTGTCGATAGTGGATTGACTATTGACTGCGGCACTGCCTTGCGTTGACACTCTCCAGCCTGAGATGGGGAGGGTGCGCGAACGGTCTCCTCCATCTCAACTCAATTACAGCTGATAAAACCGATTCCAAGATCCACATCAGGGCACCACATCAAAAACAGCACGCATGACTTTTATGCTCTTTCACCTGATATTTGAAGGGTTTTCTGAGGTTTCTTTTTAATGTTTCCTCTTGAAAGCGGGATTACAGCCTCAGGCTGCACTCTCTGAGGTTGTTTTGTTCTTTTCCTTTCATTTGCTCTTTCTTTTTCTTCTCCCTTGAAAGAACCTGAAGAAGAAACACTTTAAGATTTTAGAAGTTTGTTGTTAAAATTAAGAAATACTCCACTTCAGCTTGGATTTTTAGTCCTTTTATTCATTTTTTAACTCCAGTAAGGAAGATAGTTACTACTATTTTGTGCCTGTTGGCACAGAGAAAAGCCAAGTCTGTATCTTTTAAACTACTGTGAAATGAACTATTGCTAAATAGCTACGCTTCAGCAGCAGCAGGGATCTCTCTTGTACCACAGGCAATTAAAACTAATGTTTGTGTGTCCTCAGTTATAATTGGGTGTAGGGCCAGAGCTGGTGTAAACTCAGTGATGAGCTCAATAGGACCGTGATGATTTACGCCAGGAGTGGATCTGGCCTCTCAAGAAAATGAGCCTGAAATTCATCAGCCAGTCAGATTTTTCATATAAACTGCATCAATTAAAAGTTGGATTGTGGGTGAAACATGATTTTTCCTTAAAAAAGCACCTGCCTTCTGTGGAAAATTTTGTTTCTTGGAGTTGAAAAATTGAATTTCTGAAAACCAAGACTTATTTATTTGCCTATATTGTCTCAGAGACTCATGGGGATTATATTTCTGTTGTTTTATTTGTCTTTGTGGGCTGTGCGCTGCAGGGAAAAATGCAACTCCCCAATGAATCATGATATGACATTGTCAAGGTTCACCATCTCATGGAGATGGCAGCGCAGATTCGGAGAGCCTGTGTAGGCAGCATGTTGTGCTCATGCTTTCCACATGCAGTCCGGTGTACAGAGCACCATGGCAGGGTTTTGGAAACCACCAGCCTCCACTTTTATTGATTTTGATTTAATTTTCTTGGGGTGAGGGTGCTTGTTTGTTTTGTGTTGGTTTTTGGGTTTTTCTTTTTTTTTTTCTTTTTCCTTTTTTTTTTTAATTTTAGCAGATTCCCAGTTACCCAGCTACCCAGACACAGCTACCCAGTGTCATTTGAGCTTTCTTGGAACATGCTTTCTTTCTTACTGGTTCTTTGTTTCCCACACTGACAGCAACTTTCCTTTGTCTTGTATTTTAGCAGGTAATTATGGATCAATGACAAGCAGTGTGTGAAATTACCATTTTGACCATATCTGCTGAATTGTTGCAGCTAATGGGATTTCCACCCGGGTGATAAGGAGTCATTCTTTATAATTCTGTTCTCCAAACAGCAAACAGAGCTTTTTATTAATATGATTTTGTTTGCAAAACAGTTTTCCATCGAGAAATGGAAAAACATCCCTGTTTTCTACTCAGCCCTGGTCTAGGAGATAAAAGACCCATAAAAAAGTCCCATAGCTGTTTCCCACCTCTGTGGAGAGTGTTGGGATTTCAGCCTGGATTTCAGCCAAAGCAAAGAGGGCGTAGAGCACAGAAGCAACACAACACACACACAGAGTGGGTTTTTAATTTACTTTGCACTCCAAAGCTTCCCCCCACGCTTGTGTGAAGGAGCTCTTTCCACAGCAGTATAAATATTTGTTGACACTTCACAGCCTCAAGTGCCTGTAAGGACACTGCGTTTATGAAGTAAGTGCTCTGTAAATATTCGCAGGACTTAAGGTCAGTATGTCTAAGTGTGCAGCACCCATATTTAAATTTTGTTTGCAGGCTGTAAACCTACCGGCACTAAGTAGTGCTCTCAGTAAAGGTTGCCAAAGCCCTTCGAGTTTAACTTCCATTCTGAGAGTAATCTCATTAAAATTAACAATGAGCTTGTAATTCCGCGCATTCCGATGGACCTTGCTATTGCCACACCAGCCAGCAGCCTTGCCAATCTTTTTTGGCATGGCACGGCTTCTCCTACACAAAATGTTCCTTAGCGTCTCAGTTCTGTACATCACACTGATGTATTCCTTAGTGCCATATTGGGCAACAGTGCCTCTCTGGGTAATATTTCTCTTGCCCGTGCTGTAGGAGGCATAGCAACTCACCCCACAGGTGGCCCTGGGAATGTGAGCATATTTTCTGACTTCTTCGTGTGAGAGCACAGAAACTGGGGAGCATGTACATGCTTCTTCATACATCCTGAATGAAAAGGGGCAGAAATACCACATGGAGAAAGGACAACAGTACCAATTAATTGGGTTAAAAGTCTAAAATCACTCAGTAAAAGGCACATGTGGTAAAAGAACAGTTCAGAAAGTTTTCCACCACGGTCCCCCAGCTCACAGTTTCTACGGATCCCAGCCATTACATTCCCAGCCTTTGGACCCTTCTGGGCAGTCCCTCCAGAGTTGGCAATGACCCTTGATCATAAGTTGCACATGTCCCTTTTTATGTCTAAATTAGCCTGTACTGGAGAATCTTGCAGTCTTAAAATAATATTTAGGTCTACATCTGTGTATGCTATTGGTATAAAAATCCCCTGAATCTCTGAACACGTAAATGATGTTGTTTGTACCTGGTGCTTACACAAAATGACTGGACCCGTTTTGTCTCAAGTTTTTACATGCTATTATGTTTGTTCACACTTTCCTTTTGGGTTTTGCTTCTTCAGTGGTTCTTATATGAAGGCTTCCCTCCAAGGGATTTACAGAAATGTTTTGTCATAGGGCTCAACTGAGCTGTAAAAAAATTATTTTAAGGCTTGTTTTAGACACTTATTCCAAGTGTACTGGTGTTTAAGTGTTAGGTAACTTCTCCAGCTTGGTCTACAAGCTCAGACAGAAGACTTTTCAGAGAAACTGGAATCACTCTGGGTCAGAGGTGAGGCGTGCTGTGTTTCAGTGAGGAGAGCGGGGCATTTCTTGTATGTCGTGGCTGAGCTGCCTTGAGCAAATTGGCTCGCTTGCACCTGAGGTTTTTAACTGAACTCAGGAACTTTTGATTGCATGGGTGCATTAGGTACAAGACAAAAAATGACTGATTTTGCAGGTCGCATAGCAGGAAGTTTTCATTCCGTGCCTGCTGTGTTTTAGTTGTACTGTCCTTTTTCGCAACAATACAGAATTTTGTGTTTGTTTTTGTTTGTGAGACTGTGTGCTGGAAGAAGACTGACTGACCCTAAACTACTTACATAGGATATTTTTGTCCCATTGACTTTCTGATAAATGAAGGCTGCCTTCTATAAAACTTAAAAGCAGTGCAAGCTGAAGCGTTTCTGACCTGTACTTGACCTATTCAGCTTCATCTGCTCCTGACAGACTTTTCAACAGGGAGCTCACAAAACTCTCTTTTTTTGCATTACTCTTGGATGAAGCTTTTTTTTTTTCTTCACTGTTTTAGTTTCACTGGGCTTTGTGTTTCATTATTTCTGCTCACTCTTTCCTCCCCAGGTTCAACTGGTAAGAAAAGCACAGAGAATGTTTTATTTACTACTGGTGGCAGAGTGCATTTCCAAACGGTGCGCGTGTGCTGGGAGTTTTCCGCACATGGAAGAACAGGACAATTTAGGAAAAAGGCTTCCAGTCACTTCATAGAAACATATATTCTAACTGAATATATGCACAGAAATATGCATACGGTGAGCTTAAAGTGCTCCCTGAGGTTCTCAGTCATGCGTTATAGGTGGTCAAACTGAGAAGGAAAAAAATCTCACAATTTCCTCTCTTATGCTTTTCTCTTTATATCTCTCGAAACAAAATGTTGCATAGTCAACATAATCTCATTTTAAGTAGTTCCATTTTTAGTATTTTGAGTCCAGTTTTTTGACATATTATGTCCTGTGGGGTGCTGAATATGTACTGAAAGCAGCAGGAGTAGGAGTCGGAGGTAAACACTGAGCATTTCCTGGAAAACTTTTCAGTGACAGAAAAAGTGTAAGTAAAGTTAAAGTCTTTTTTCTTCACCATCCTGTTCACCAAAAAAAGAACCATGTTAGGGTGAGATGATTAAGCTACTACTTTGATTTACTTTCCACTGATTTTCAGTTTGTGGGGTGAAAACCAATTCATTTTTCTCAATAAGATGTGTCTTTTGTGTAGAAAAATATGAATGGAAATTTATCTGTTTTCTGCTTTATATGGGTAATTAGAAATTAGACCAAATAGATTATATGAAGTTACTGAAAGAAATGCTGTACACTTTGGAACACACTTATTTGCACAATAAGATAGCAGCAACAGTCACCGTGCTGTACCACACTGCTGTAATAACTTCTTCCAATGATTAAAGACAAAAATCTGCTATATAGAAATCAACATGGTTTGTCCCTATTAGGGTAAACTCATTAGAAAACCCAGGATAGAAACATAGGGACTACATTCAAACGAACAGGTTATGGACTAAATTAACCCGATAGATCTACATTGCCTTGTTCGGCACTCATGAACTTCAGTGCTTGAATGTGTTACACAAAGAAATCAAGAGGTCTAGGCATCTACTGTTTCAAGCAATTTCACCTATTTTGGTGAAGTCCATTGCCCTGTAGTTTCTGCCTGTGCTTTACATGCTTTTCCCACTCTCTGTGGGAGAGCTGGTCTTAATAAAATACGTACCACTGCGTCGTGAGGTCTCTGTCCAGAGAAAGACTGTGAATCCATTCTAGGCACAATTTTTTTTTCCTTAGGATAAATGGTACATTTGATAATATATTTTTTTAATCCATCTTCAGTAGTTTTTCTGTAGATACAATATCTGTCTTACACAGTGATTCTAGAGCCACCAGTGCAATGAATATTATACTGAAACACAGCATAAGCACAGTCGTCGTCCCTGATGATATCATCAAGCCGGTCTCAGTAGGCACAGCGCGGGGTTTTCAGTTGTATGTGGAAACAAAAGATATTACGGTTATGTCCTGTTGACCAGCCAAAGCTTTCCATTTTTTACCTATGTTCTGTAAAGATTGCTGGCAGAAGGGGAAGGGGTACACGGAGACCTGGATTTCTGGATTCCAAGATGGTAACTGAGTTAGATTTGTAAATAGCAAACAGATGATGATGAAGAAATTTTTCTTGACTGATAATGAAAGCCAACTGAAAAGTGCAAAGATTAAATAATAACGTGTCTGGAAGTCATGCATTGTAATTAATCTTCTTGTCCTGTTCATTCAGACTCCTCCTATTGAAGGACCTATGCCAGAATGTAGTAATCAAGAAGGGGACACAGCTAATTCCCCATATCCCTACAGATTGATTCCCTGATTAAAAGTTTACGTTTTCAACCTGACCTCTTCTTGGGCCTGGTTGTTAAAAGCACTAGTTAATTCTGGTTTACAGTGCACTACAGTTCATAATGTCACTGGTTCAATTGTTAAAAAAATAAAATATGTTATACCCAAACCAGTTATATGAAAAGTATTTTAAATATTCAGATGTTTTTCTGGGTTTGAGCTTTCCTATGTGGTCTTAGCCTTGATTTGGTTTTTCTAAGTCTGAAAAAATCAGACCTTAGTGCATATATCAAAACACGTACCTGCCACTTGGCTGTTTGTTGCAGACTTCATTTTCCTACCCTAAGACTCTGGGATGAGATACTCTCCTTCCATGCCCCATCAATTTGCCTTTCTCTTCCTCTGCTTCTCTTCACATCTTTCCTTACTATCATCGCAGTCTCCTGTTCCTACCTGATCGACCCAGCCCCACATTTCCTTTCACAACCTCCTAGCCTCTCTCATTCTCACAATTTACCTTTTCAGGGTGCCCCTGGTTCTTGGGATTTCCCCTGATTGTATCCTTACATCCCCTTCAGCAATTTCCTCACTCTAAGCATATAAACTCATAACTCGTATGAATGGTTTTACATTAACAAATTCAACATACTTTCAAAGAGAAATTAGAATCCCTTTCCTGTTGCTGTAAATATGAGGTCACAGCTCTAGATGTGATTTCAAATGATTTTCAATTTCTCTCTTGCCTCTCAGAATTCTTATTAGCTCAAAGGCATAACACAGATGATACATGGCTTCTGTATGTGTGACATTCATGCCTTCTGCCACAGTTTCTAATTGTGCCACAGCTGAATCATCATAGGAGAAAGTATACATCCAGAAAAATCCCCAAATCAGAATTTTGTTCCTACTCATATAACTACTGTTGAAAAGGTTGCCTGACTGGCAAGTCTACAGTCGACTTCAGGTGTGCAGTTCACTGAAGCAACTAGATTCCCAGTGTCCCAGTGTCTTGTTGGAAAAAGGTAAATGCTTAAATTTGGTTTATTAGCTTGAGGCTGTCATGCAACCATTTCTTCACATGTTCTTCCTTTTCTTTACCCTAAAGTATCCTGGAGGTTGAGCCGCTCTTTCCCTTTAACTTGTGATGTACCGGAGCATACATAGCTGTTCTGGCAATGTAGGTGGCAGATTTAGTGCTGGTGTGAGTGAGGAGCCTCTGGCAGAACTGTGCTTTCTGACCTACCATGAAATCCTTCCTGAAAATGATTGCCTTGAGAGGACTAAACAAAAAACGAATAAGTAATCTGAAAGATACGTTTTCCATTGCGTTCCTCATAATCTATATGGAGCTGGAACGGGCCCAGAGAAGGGCAACAAAGCTGGTGAGGGGACCGGAGCACAAGTCCTGTGAGGAGCGGCTGAGGGAATTGGATTGTTCAGCCTGCAAAAAAGGAGGCTGAGGGGAGACTTTATCGCTCTCTACAGCTACCTGAAAGGAAGGTGTAGAGAGGTGGGGGTCAGTCTCTTCTCCCAAGTAACAAGCAATAGGACAAGAGGAAACGGCCTCAAGTTGCACCAGGGGAGGTTTAGACTGGATATTAGGAAAATTTTTTACACTGAAAGGGTTATCAAGCATTGGAACAGGCTGCCCAGGGAAGTGGTTTAGTCACCATCCCTGGAGGTATTTAAAAGACGGGTAGACGTGGTGCTTAGGGACATGGTTTAGTGATGGTTTTTGTCAGTGTTAGGTTGATGGTTGGACTAGATGATCTGAAAGGTCCCTTCCAACCTAGACAATTCTATGATTCTATATATTGTCATACAGTTCCTTCAAGGTTATCTGTTTCCACAGATTTATTTGGAAAGGTAGAGGAAGAGGGGTAAGGTTAAATGCTAGGATATTTCAAGAGGTGTGATTGTAGTTTTGGATGCTAGTCTTTTGTGTATGGTTTCCCTTAACAGTCTGTACAAGCTTTTTATAAATCACTCAAACAAAAAATAAGTTTATCTTCTGTAGCTAAAGGCCTTCAGAAAACCTGTTATAGCTAGAATATGGAATTGAGTAGTCTCAATATGAAAGACGTTACAAATCTTGGCATAGAAATCCTCAATTTCTTCTGTGTCCTGAAAAGCATACCTGTTTGAAGCATCAGCATGGATTGCTTTCATATATTGGTCTGCTTTTAACATAACTCCCTAACGTAAAATAAATCACAGAAATAATGTCTCTGGTCGTGCGTATCACTGCTGTTCAGCCAGAAAGATTTTACTGGACTAAACAGATGCTTTGTGTGTGACATTCTGGAGAATTATGAATCAGTCAAGCTTTACCTTATGGTCCCAGGAAGACACAGAAACACCCTCTTACACAAAACAAAACTGTAAGCAATAAAGAGAAACATTAATAAAAATAATAAATAATAAAATTATGAGAAGCAGTCAGAACAGATTGCCAAAAGCAGACTGAGCCAAAACTAGCTCCAAATCTAATTTTCTTCCCTGTTGAATAAGTAGTGTGATGGATAGGCAGGAAACAATAATAGTGACATATTTTGCCTCTAGGAAAGTTTTTAAAAATACAATCTCCATGTACCATAACCATAAAGAATGGGAAAATAGTATTTTGCCTATCCTAGGTCAAAGCTAGGTCAAGATCAGAAGATGCAGAATTGCTTGAAAATGTGTACCCAAACAGTAGTTATTTCTTATTTTCTGTTACGCATATCAGTAGGGTTCTGCAAGGATGTCTTCAGACAGTATCATTCAACACTTCCAGTGTAGACTTGGCTGGTAGATTAGAGAAAAAGAACATGTTTACAAAATACACAAAGAACAAAAGTCTGTGAAAGGTTACTATCAGACTGGAATAAAGGATGAGCATTTAAAATGGCTTTGAAAAGATGAGAAAGTCATAAATCAATCAATCGGATTAATTGCATCCCATGGAGAAAAATGCAAAGGAAAGAAAAAATAGGACCTCTTTAAGGTGCAGAATAATTGGTTGAGGTAGTAGTAAATAAGTAAACAAAAGAAGAGCCAAAGGGAAATGTGGTTCTGGTTCTTAATGTCAAAAACAGTCTAGCTAGAGCTAAGGGAAAAAAAATTTCATTTGGCATTTATTAGGGTTTATCTGGACAGATGTTTCCATATTAGCAAATCTGCTTTCAAAAAAGGTGCAGATCAATTAGAGGCAGTCCAAAATGGCAACAGCAAAAGAGCTTTATAAAACACTATGTTTTATAAATAGGAATAGGAAACATTAAGTTAATTAGTAAAGATACATCTGGGAGATATGAAAGGATTAACTACATCTATGAAAGCCCAAGTGACACCTGCCATGGGTGGCCTAGCTGTAAAATTGAACCTGCCTTAGAGTTGACCTAGATATTTTAAGGCCCCTCCATTTCTGTTTTACATGATTATGGAGATGGACTCGTCGTTCATTTTAAAGCAGCATTTGTCATGTTTTCCTTCTTCACGCTCTCTGAGCTGGTGATTCAGGAAGCTGGGGGCAGGTCCAGGCATGCATCGGAGTTAATGGATGTTTACACAAGGAGCAATGTCTTTGCATTTGAGGTATTCAAAAACAGATTAAATCAGAAAAAGAGCCTCAGTGGTGCAAAGAGAATTTGGATGTACGTCTGTATTCTGTAAAATAGAATAGAAGGGACTTTCAACTTCAGTTGGAACGGACTCCAGAGTAAGGGATCATCTCGTCCAACAGCCTGAGCACTTCAGGGCTGACCAGAAGTTAAAGCATGTTGTTAAGGGTATTATCCAAATGTCTCTTGAACACTGACAGGCCTAGGGCATCGACCACCTCTCTAGGAAGCCTGTTCCAGAGTTTCACCACCCTCTCCGTAAAGAAATGCCTCCTAACATCCAGTCTGACCCGCCTCTGGTGCAGCTTTGAGCCATTCCCACATGTCTTATCACTGGATCCCAGGGAGAAGAGCTCAGCACCTCCCTCTCCACTTCCCCTCCTCAGGAAGCTGTAGAGAGCCATGAGGTCACCCCTTAGTCTCCTTTTCTCCAAACTAGACAAACCCAAAGTCCTCAGCTGCTCCTCATAAGACATGCCTTCCAGCTCTTCCACCAGCTTTGTTACCCTTCTCTGGATGCATTCAAGGAGCTAGATCTTCCCTAACAACCCAAAACCATAACCTAGCACTACTATTGAGCCATATATCCATTAAGTGCTGAAGGTGTTACCTTGCCCATATTGCTTCAGGTTTTGACACACTTTCAGGACACAAGAACACCATTCTCCTTGAATGGCCTGATGCACAGAGAGTCTAGCAGTAGGTCAAGTTTTTGCAAGGCTTATCTTTACTCCTGTGTAGTTATGGAGGGATGGACTGAGATGTCTGCTTACAGTTTCTGCAGACATTGGAAACATGGCTGCTGTTTAGATGTGTGGACACTATGGTGTGGGCTACTGAGCGGGTAGACAAGTCATGGGCCACATAAAGTTAGTTTGGTCAGAAGTGCCTGTGACATGAGAAGCATGCAAATCACAGCATTTCCAGAGTGTCACTGGGTTGCTGTTTCTCTGTGCTCATGTGTATGGACCTCTAGTACAACGAACCTGATTTTTTTCAAGGATGAAGGAAGGTATTTGTGGGGTACTGACTCTGACATTTGGCTTGGAGTCCTCAGGGCAGTCTTGGGAGAAACTTTTCTGAATTATGGGTTATGTGATGAAGACCATGTAGCTCCTTAATACCTCATTTGTGATGGTGGAAAGCACAGGGTAACTAACACAAAAGAAACACAGAACTGTGACCTGATGCTTAAACTGATTTCTGTGTCTGTTGTCACTGTGTGTCTTGATGGATGGACAAAAGCAGCCTTGTCCAGTTTGGTTCTGATGAAGGAAATACACAATATAGCATTTATGTGGCTGCAGGAAAACTAAGCTTTGATTTCTAATTTGAGTTATTTCGATATTTTTTTTAATTAAAAAAACCAACAGCAACAACCAAAAAGATAAGCACGTTGCATTTTATTTGAATGATGATAATGTCTTTTTCAGTGAAGTTAGTAATTTTACTAATGATGAAAATACTCACCAAAACTTGTTAGATCAGTATTCAGACCAAACTATTAATTGGATAATCAATTGCCAGAGAATGCACATTCATTTTCAAGCAAAACATTATGCCTCCCCTCTACCTTATTCAGAGAGTGAAGTAATAAAATGTACGGGCAAAAAAGTTTGATTGAGGTGGCTATTTGCCACTCAACTAATTTTGATTCAAAAATGAAAATTGCAATGTCACTTCATTAGCTTACAGCTTGTTCTGGGATAACCTAGTGCCAGCTACCTGTGTGATCTTGTTTTCATGTGTCACTGAAGAGTATGAATAGGACAGATCGGGTCTTTTGCCATATCTTAAAGGGTTTCCATCCTATCAACTCTATTCCTTTCTTTTTTTTTCATGCTGAAGTCCCGGTGTCCTTGTCCTGAGCAGCCAGAAATAGCTGCTCAGCGCAGGCATATCTGGCTCACACTCACCCTGCTGTCTACATATCTCCGCCACAACCCCCTCCCCTCCCACACACAGTCCCTCCACACTCTACAGCACATGCAAAACCTCTAGTACAAAAAATCCCAAAGCTTTAAAAGCTTTTAAAACTACCACGCACCCTTGAAAGAGATCAGGAGTCACTGAGAGTTTTTTCGATGCACCAGGCTGTTCTTACGGGAAAGGAATTTGTTCAATGAAGTTATCTGTGAAGATCATTTCCTAGGATAATTCCTCAGAGCTGCCCCCGTTCCCAGAGAAATACAAACTTCCTTTCCCCTGCATAAGCCTTGGTAGTCTCTGACAATCTTATTTGGGAAAAAAGTCTTTAAAATTTAGTCACAGGGCCTAACTTTGTCCCTTTCCCAAAGATTTTGTGTTCAGGTACCAAGTAGTGCCTCGGCAATTAGTGATTAATGTTATCAACATAGTACTAGCACAGTTGTATGCTGAAGTCTTTTTTTCACCCTACATACCTGATTAATCATTTGACCATATGCAGTAATTACTCGCATTAGTGCAATAGGCAGAATCCTTAATGAAGTGTTAAATAGATTCCTATGGCACATTGCACTTTACTGTGAAGTAAAAGATAAATTAATAAAGATTTGTGAAAAAAACAATGAGTAATTTGAGGAGACAAGATACGATGCCACAGTGTACACATACAGCCTGATTTACAAATCATCTTTGTGTATCCTAGGCTAATCTTGGCTTTCAATGTCTTTCAAGATTTACCTTTTACTCAAAATTTTTCAACTTTTACCATTTGCTTACAATTTTTCAAGTTTAACTTTTATTTACCATTTCCAGACAGGTCCCTACAGTCACTCCAAGTCTTCAAAATCATACTTCTTTTGTCCTCCACATCCCAACCCCTTCAAAATGGTAAGTGTGTTTTTGCGTGAAACAGATGCTTCTCTTTAAAAAAAAAGTTTGTTGGAAGAGAATAGACTTCAGGATCAAGGGAATTAGGTAAGCTGCGCAATTACCAGAAAATACATGCTCCAGTGCAACTGGAAAGCACCATCTGGGATGTTTCAGACTCTAACAGTTGTGCAAAAATCCGCTTGTTGAAAGAAACAGACACTGCAAGGGCATTTAATCATCTCACTTTCTTATATAAAAGGAAATCTCTGAACTCCTTTAGAATATCAGCTTTGGGTATAATTAACCTGGTGATGATAATGTACTTCACAGAGTGTGGTGGATTTTTTGAAAGATTTCAAGTATCTGAGAAACGCATTTATCAGCTGATGTTATCTCTTGCCGCCATCACCCAGTGATTTCGGCAAAAACGACCTGCAGAGATAATTTCACCTTGGCTACTCTGAAAGTTATCAAAGGCAAAGCGCAAGACTGATCAGAGTGTCTTTAAGACGCATCAGACAGTTTAGTTTGAGCCACGTCTTTGATTTTGGACTATGATGCCTACCTGCAGTGTCCTGCCGATCACCTAGCGTAACCACAGGCTGCGTGACGTTCTGCTCTAGCACGTGGAACTAACTTTAGCAGAGGTATTTTCATCAGCTAGTGGAAACAGCTACAAATACACTCACATCTTCACAATGAAAACAGCATCTCATCACAAGACATCAGGTGTCAGCCCAGTTCCCTCCGGCACTGTTTTGGAGGAAAATTCATTACCCAGCGAATGTTTTGGTTTTGGCTGAAAAACCAGTCAATCCATCTGCATCACAAGCTACTGATGCTGGGCTTTGCTCAGCCAGATGTATCTGTGTCCAGCTTCACTTTCCTTCTGGTGCAAATAGAAGGACCAGTAAAATCTCTGACTTTGATACTGCATCAGGGATTTAGCGTACTCATTTCAGCCTTAGCGTTTCTTTCTCACTTGGGTATAAAACAGCAGGTCTTGAAATTCTTATTTACCAGCGAGGCCTGCTTCTCCGTCTTTCAACTCTTTCATGGACTAATTGTTCCTAAGACCTGGAGCCCCACCAGAGCCTTAAGTGCTAGGACATTGCTCTTTACTTTAATTGCCATGTAGCGCGTAGCAGGGGCTGTGTATGCACAGAAGTTTGAGAGTCTGGCTCTAGCACTGGGGCTATACTGAAAACACTGAAGCTGATACAGCATATGTCCTTACACTGTACTGAAGGCCGACATGATTTAATGCTGATTTAAAAGTTTTTTGACTGCTGGGCTCTCCTGGTATGTCCCACATACAGCTGATCATGGCACTGTGGTAAGGTGGCCCTGTCGCAAGTTCATTTTGCCCACTGTATCCTGTGGACATCTGTGTCGCTATGATGGCAAAACTTCTGAGAACAGAGGCATTAGCCAACCTAATTTTTTACTCACAGATTATCAACAACCTTCCCGAAAAAAGTTTCCTCAAATGTCAAAAATGATTCATGGAATAAGGTGTGATCCATCCACTCATGTGTCATGCTTTTGGACATCCAGACGCTGTGCAGGTGCGACGATTGGCCTTGCTTGAAGTCCTGTTTGTTCTAAGAGCTTTCAAAAACCTGAACTGTGGTGGTACAAGTTAATTAGTAAGAAACCTAACCCAACCAGTACCTAACCAGTACCAGAGGAAGACCCTACCACAGGCACAGGCTTGCTGACAAGAATATTGTCTTGTTACTCAGAAAAAACTTCTAGACCAGTCCATGAAGACATGAGAAAGTGCTTGAAATCTGGGGAGGGTGTCTGTATATACCTCTGCGGTCTCCAGCATCTCTGCTCTAACACCTTCTTTGATACAAAATTTGCTCTAACGTGACTGCGGTCATTTGCAATGCAGTTACCAGCACGACTACATCCACATTAGGAGTGGCTTGAATACCAGTAAGGAAATCCCAATGTACTCATTGCCTAAATCTCACTCACCCAATATAAACTGAAGTCGAAAACTTCCATTGTATTATTCTGTAGTAAGGACAGTAGCTGGCACAATATCTTTTAGTGGTTGAACATAAAAGGGAATTTACACAACCAGCTCAGGCGGTCTGGGTCCCCCTTTTCAGGTGTGAAAAGTGAATCTAAAGCATATGAGCAGCTACAGCAAAGGCAGCTTGTTACACAATGTCTGTCTTTGTTACAAGCACAAGCCGGTCTTACTGGAACCTGAAATTTTGCCGTCTATACGGCTTTAATCAAGCCAACAGATGTTAATCAGCTGGCATTGCTTTGTTCACGTGGAGCGTTATATGCTGCTTCTGTAGAAAATGACTTAAAAGAGAAAGCAAAGCACAGATGTCCTAAGCTCTAAACCCTGGGACCAGATGATGAACTACACTGGAGCTGCTTGTATGCATGTCCCTTACAAAATGTTCAGAAATTAATGTGTCTCTCTTCTGCTTATGATACAAGCCATGCCGTTGTGTGATTACTCTCACCGCACCATCCCACCAAAACTCAAGTCCTAGTCCAAAATGTATTCTTCTGTTTCTAAGCAGGGCTTGTTTTACCAGTGTGTGTAAAACTGCACACTTCCTTGGAAGCCAATAAATACTGAGTATTTTGAGTCAAAGGAATAATGTTGCTTGGCCTCTGTTATTCATTAGGACTCTCTTCCTACAGTGGGACTTTTGAAAAACAGCTAGAAATTTCAGCTCAACATCACTGAAACAAGAAATTTTCAATAAAATTTTTTGATTGCTTCGGAAAAAATGGAACTTGTGTGACAGAGTAGGAAATTACAGGGGAGTCCTTCTTTTTGGCAAGAATGATAATTTTCTTTGGCAAAATAATATTATAATTCTCTGCTACTTCTTTATTTCTGTTTTTGAACTGTATATACCATTATTCATTGCTATATAAGAAGAGAAAGAAGAGTAAAGTTTGACATGATCAAAGAGTCCTGACTCAGCACAGTGCATGCAAGCCATTTCAGTTCAAGTGTTTAGCCATTAATTATCACAAGACTAGACTAGTACATTAGTTGCTCCCAAACAAGAGAAAAAATAGGAGGAATCATGGACAAAAAGGAGACATTGATTAAAAATGCCGTTACAACATAACTGAAAGGGAGATCACTCATTTGACAGTTCACGTGAGAGAACGGAGAATGGTTGAGGGTAATTTTTTCATAGTATGGTGCTGTGTTTTGGACTTGTGATGAAAACAGTATTGACAACATAGAGATGTCTTAGTTATTGCTGAGCAGTGTTTACATGGAGCCAAGGCCTTTTCTGCTTCTCACGTCTCCCTGCCAGCGAGCAGGCTGGTGGTGCACAAGAAGCTGGAAGCGGACACAGCCGGGAC
This sequence comes from Stercorarius parasiticus, assembly GCA_013396915.1. Lineage (NCBI taxonomy): Eukaryota > Metazoa > Chordata > Aves > Charadriiformes > Stercorariidae > Stercorarius > Stercorarius parasiticus. The sequence continues at coordinate 163,611 of VWZL01003287.1, forward strand.
AGCTGATCCCAACTGACCAAAGGGATATTCCATACCGTATGATGTTGTGTTCAGCAATAAAAGCTGGGGGAAGATGAGGCAGGGGGGAGGTTCAGTGTTGTGGTCTTCCAAAGTAACTCTTACGTGTGATGAAGCCCTGCTTCCCTGGAAATGACTAAATCCCTGCTTGCTGATCAGATGTAGTAAATTAATTCTGATTTTGCTTTGCGTGCACGTGCAGCTTTTGCTTTACCTATTACACTGTCTTTATCTCAACCATTGACTTTTTTCACTTTTACCCTTCCAATTCACTCCCCTACCCCACTGGGGGAGGATGCGTGAGCGGCTGGATGGGGCAGAGCTGCCCACCAGGATTAACCCACATCACCCCGTGGGCTTCAGCACATTATAGTCAAACGTGAATCAGACTGCTTTGGTGAATTCAGGTATGCTGCCTCTTGAAGTTTCCTGATCAATACTCAAAATAGCAGATAAAATTTATCAGCAAACCTTGTATGTCATCTTTGCTTAGGAACGTTGGACCAGATGTGACTAAAACTCTGTAGCTGCTGTCACCTGTGTAACTGTAGGAAATTTTACAAGCGTACCCCATTTCTAGCATTCTAGAAATGCTAGAATCATAACAGAAAGCATCCTTTCTCAACAGGATTTCACCACAGCATCTTTGCAAGGCTGATTGACTTGCCCAGAGGTGACATCTTACACACTGATAGGAAAGCCCAACACAAGAAAAGGGAGCTCGCAAGTAGTCTGTGTGGACACAGTGGCAATCCTCATTGATGTCCAGGATTATTTTACCTCTGTCTAAATTGAAGTATTTAACTGTTAAATCAAAATTAGGATCCTGTTTGTCTAACCCTTGGTTATATAAACCACTGGGGAAAGATTTCTAGCGTCTACCCTCCATTCACTCTATGGGCAACCTAATACTTTAGATGCTTAATATTGGGTAGCTTAAACCTCCCAGTAATATCTGGTACTTTTTTAGTCGTTATTTTTTTCTTAAGAACAGAGAAAGCAGAAACATGGGCATATATTACTTTCATACACTGTCATCTTGAGTATCATGAATGGTGATTCTGGAGCAGAGGTGGTTCAACAAAAGGGAGTCTTACATACCCGTGTCAAAGTGGGAGTTTCCGAGCTTTGCATTGTTTTTGCAGACAACAAAAAGTTAGCTCACCTGTCACACCAGGTTTGCCTTTCTGAGTGCAATATCCTGTCCGGAGCCCCAGAACACCACTGCTTAACAAACGTGCTCAGCATTGCTGGGATGTCTGACACGGACATTCCACCACTTGATTCGTAATTACACCAGCAGAATTAAAGGATGACATGTTGCCAGGGGGCATTCTTTTGATCCAGACTCGAGACAAAAAAGTTTTGGCTATGCAGGCACAGTTTGTGGCTATACAGACACAGTTATTTTTGGAGGTTGCCATTCTAACTAAATTATCCACCAACCACAAAAGTGCATGAATCAAGTTCTTTTGTTTGCATATTTACGGTTTAATGTCATTTATGGTATCAAAGTATTTGACTTGTCAAACTAACTTAATGGAAAATTAACAGGGGTTCCAGCTCTTGCTGTGGCTCTGCCGCTGCAGTATGAACCACTTGGTGCAAACCACGGCAACAACCACTAGTCACTTCTTATTACAGAGAGCAGACATTTAAGTTGCAGAAATCCTACATCTTGTGGTGCTGTCTGGAAAGCTGAGACCATGATTTGTGGGACAATACCAACAAAACCTGAAGACTGTGGGATCTACCACTGTCCATATTATTTGCGAGTTAGTTCAGGAGAAGAATGAAAAACTGAGAAGATTACAGCCCTCCTACCCCTAAGTCTGGCTCTTCTTCTCTAACATATATCTCAAAAGAAAAAAACCTGAGAAAAGAGAGAATATGAGGAAACAGATTGCTTGGCAGTCCCATCTTGGCTTCTGCCGTGTTGTATTTTGAATTTTAGATTGGGTTCTGTGCTAGGAGACTGCATCTGTTATTTGTATTTCAATGAATATTTGTGTTCCTTCCTGAGCATATGTTTTATCATCCGCATTTCCTTCCCATTTATATGCATTCATTTTATCAGTTTTAAAATACAAGCAATTATTAAAACTAGAGTAAGGTTCTGGAATTAAATACAATGTATAAATAGTTAGAGATTGATTTCTATTTGCCTTCTTTGTGATATGTAAAGGAGGCCTGAAGATTTTGTCAGAAATACTTTTTCCTCCATTATTCTTTTCATCAGTAGTTTAGATCCAGTCCTATTTTTCCTGAAAGTCTACAAGAAAATAGACGGTCATTTTGACATCTTTAAACAGACCTGGACAGTGGAATTAACTGAAACCATAGGGTATTTTTATTAAGATGACACAAACAAAATTCTGAATTTTTAATTAATAATTTGAATCAAAACACACCCCTCACTTGCAAGAAAAAAACCTTTTTAAAAAAAAAAACCTTACTCCTTCAGTTCAGTACTCAAAAGATTTGCCAGAATAGCCATAAGTACATTTCAGTGAATTAGAAATGAGTTTTGATTCACAGCATTTGAATGTCTTTTTCTAGTCACTTTTCATGTTCATGTTTGTAACCACTCTAGTTCACACTGAAGGCCATGGAAAATTAATTTTCAGTCCATGCCAAAGTTAGTGAAGTAAATCAAGTACAGCAATCTCTGGAGCAGCAGAATTTGTGTCCAAATTTCTCATTAGTGTTAAGATGCCTATCAACTGATTCTGGCAATTGAAGGCGTGACTGAAGCAGTGTAGGTCACTGCTGCTTGAATTGCCTTCAGCCCAGCTGCGTTTTTTTAATAGATCTTTTTCCCGTTTGTTTTTTCTCTTCATTGTGTGGGCTGATGCCTAGAGACTCAGCGTGAAAGATCCTACAGAGGTCTGACCCTGCTTTCCCACAAAGACCATGCACATTCATATATGCTACAATAATAATTTCTCTTTCACAATGAACCCTGCTGAAGGACAAATGAAGACAAAAAGAAAAATTAAAACCAAGATCGCCTATAATAATCATGAGAATGAATCACTGGGGAATTAGACACAGACATATTTCGTAGAATCAACATAGATATTGGAAATTTGAAAAGGCAAATGCAATATTCACACACAGAGTAGAGAAGGTGAGCTCCAGTGCAGCCAGACTTTAAGAGATTTGGAGTGATGTAATCCAGAGTTGTTCCTATGGCAATCTTGAATATGCAACAAATCTTTACACTGTGAATCAACAGCTGGTGATGGATTAATGGAATATTTTCTCAACGGTTATTTCAAGCCATCTCTTTTCTTTCTGCATGGACTGAAAACTAAAGCATTCAGGTAGTCCATATACTGAACTCCTTCACACACAGACTTATTGGCTCTTCCTCCTATGGTGAAAAAAGCACCCTACATCCTATATATTAGGCAAAACCACTAGCAAAAAGATTGCTAACATGCTGGCAATTCCATAGCCTCCCTTCAAATAGTAACATTAAGTGCGTGTAGGGTGAATGTAAATCTACCTTTGAAGGGAATGTAGTTCCTCAGTAATTGTCTCACTCGCTTACTATTCATCTTACTGTGTTCAAGCCTGACATATCACAGATCTAGAAATATAGCTTTATTTCTCTGTATCAAGACTCACTGTTATTTTAGGGCTATCCTGGCAGCAACCCACTTCATGCTGGAGTAACTTCCTTAACCCATATTAGGAACTGTCTCAATTTTCCACAATTAAGGTGGAAAATCTCAGCTCTGAGATGATTAATTGTTTCCTCTTTGAGCAAAGTGGGACGTTAGGGACAAGAGGATCTGCTGGGTAGCCTTCTTCCTTTACATCTACCTAGAGGAGAACAGAAGTGTCGGTTCTAGATGTACAGTGGTGGGTATGTGGGCTGGGAAAGATAATGGGGGAGGGTTTTTTCCTAACCACATCTAAGCCAGCTATGCCAAAATTAAATTGAGAAGGAAAAAAACATCTGGAAAATTGCAGCAATTTAAAGCACAGTATTTTAGTGCAAGTCCAGGGGGATAGCAGGGGTGTAGTGACATTTATCAATAGCTACAACATAGAGTTCCAACAAAAAGAAAAGCAACAATCTGCTCTCTGCCCTTGGCATGATAATTTGCCTTTTACCTTCTGCATTTTCATATATTAGTTTGAAAAGCAGAGGACCAAAACAATCAGCAACAGATGTTCCATACAATCAGCGTGGTACATGAATTCAGTTAGCATGCAAATTGTCATCCCTGGGCTATTCATGTGGACTGCTGGGAAAACAGGCAGCCTGCTTTGCAAAAATAGATAGAAAGGGTATGATTAAAATGTCTGGATTCAATCACATGTTTAATCACCATCCCCTTTTTTATCTCAGCTACAATGGCTGGTAGCTATTATGACAAAAATTTGAAAATGTGCATGACACACAGTGGCACCCAAGAGCCTGATAGGTGGTCTGGGCTTGATCAAAGTGATCAAAGCTTTGTCCCGTGTTTCCCTCTGTTCCACTTCACCACAACAACTCTAAATGCACAAAATATGATTTATAGGAGGGTCTTCTATGCTTTCGTTCTCAGGCTAGAGTGTTATAAACTGCATCTCAGTTTTTCAGTGAAACCAATAAATTATGTTTCTCCCTCCTTGAAAGTAACAGCAGATGACTGTGTTGTCTACTCAGAATGGGTTCTCAGGGATAATACAGGGGAACAGAAACTTCTAACCTGCCTACACACAAATGGTGGGTGAATCCTAAGAAAGATTTTGGTGTTCCCCAAAAAAGCTTATTCAAACCATTCTGAAAATTAAGGGCCTGATAACAGTTGTCCTTGTGCTGTTTTGGCCCTTTCTTTGTAGTTGTAGATGGGTGACAGAAGAGCAGGGAGAAGTAGCAGAAAAATTATAATCTAAATTTCTTTTTTTTTTTTAAATCTAAGAAGTGGGTTAGTTAGAATTTTTGGCAGGCATATATATTGTTTATTCAATGAACGAGAAGCCGAAAAAAAGGGCAGCCTCTGAGGGATAGACTGTGGAAATTTTACTCACTCTGATAAGTGCTTGCTCATGTGAAGAGTTATGATGGTTTCAAAGAGACTACTTTTGTGAATTGCATAATATAACTCAAAATTAACCCAAATTGTCTTGAAAAGGAAAATTGTCAAATGGGCTGAAGACTGTTTACAAGACACTGTAAATTAGGTATCACCCTAAACGGCAAAATATCAAGTAAGGGGAAATTCTATAATGGAGCAATCTGAGAATCAGATACAGTACAGAACTGTAATGACAAAGAAATAAAAGCAACACTTTAAAGGCACACTTTAAAGGAAATTCCGAAACACTGGCAGATTTACAAATATGGGTAAGATAAGCAGAATTTCTCTAATTCTAGAGAAATTAGGAACGTGACTCAAAAGGATAAAATAGGATCTGATTTGGGAATATGCATACTATGAAAGCAGAGGAGAGAATAATCTGAAATGCACAATTAGCAGCAGAAACCTGGGTAGCAGAAATGCCAAGAAGGGGAACTGAAGTGAGAGGAGGTGGCTCTACATCTGCTGAAGCCTGCACAAGTGAACATGAGGTCATGGCACTGGTTATGCTCAGCCCATGTTTAGAAATTTACACAAATGGGGAGACTAGCAAGGATTCATAGTTTTGGGAAACAAATGGCGTCTGAGATGATCATCCTTCATTGGGGTTGTGTGCTGGCCTTAATCAATTAGCTGTGACCTTTTCTGAAAGTCTCTTTCATAGGTGAAGGGGCGGGAGAGCTACAGTGAATTTAACTTTCAGAGAATGAAGTTGGGTGGATGGTTTTGGAGAATTAAGCCTTTCAGCCAGGGGCAAATAGAACATCCAATAATTCCTGTGTCCTTTCAATGTGCCTTGGGCTACGACAACCCAGCCTCTCCCTGCAATACCAAAACAATACCCACGCATCTTCCATTACAGAACACAAGGGACAGAAAATTTCAAATACAGGGTAAAGAAGAGAGATGACAAGTAAAAAAATAAAGCATCATGACATTGCCCGCTAGATGTGCTATTACATAGCTGATGTGCTATAAAGACAGCATTCACTCTGGTTTTGTTAACAGCTCTATTGGCAATGGGAGGCTCCTGTTGTTACTTAGAAATGAAAGGCTGTAGCTGAGCCATTTAGATTAAAAAGAAAGCCTGGGTGCCATAACAAGCAAGGTAGCATATGCCAGTGGATCAGATGCAATTTGTATATTTTAACATTGAAACGTTCTGTCCTGATTAAAGCTTAATTGGCCAAAACACTGACTCCGCAGACTTCTTGGCTACAATGAACACAAATATTTAAAATGCACCGTTCTTGATTAAAACAGTGACTGCGCACCACAGCTAACAGCACTAATATTTAAACAAAAAGGAAAGAAATGAAAATACAAAATGTTCCCAAGTTACCTGAATAGAACTGCAGTGGTAATGATTCTGAGGTTGGTCACTTTAAGGTTTTTTTTTTTCTTTATTAAAACAAAGAGGAATTAAGTACTCATTCGTTTTCATTTTAAATTTGTTGGTCAGCTGGCCTTGTTGTTTTTGCAAACCACCTCCAAACTTATTTTTCATTCTTTTTACTTGTCAGGCAATTCTATAATTGCCCGTGCCCTCCAATATTGGAGGACACTTTGCTGGAGAACAAAACTGAAGAAGGAAATCTCAGTTAGCTGCTGGCAAAATGGTCTGGAGAAGAAATTTCAATAAATGGCTTTTTCTTCCTCCAAACATAGCTTTTAAATTTTTATATTGTTAATTTATCCACATGAGCAACCCTTTACTAATCTTGCCTTTGTACACCTTGGGCATTTTGGACAAGATGGTGGAAGATGGAGACAGAAGGCTAGCAGAGAAGCTGTTACTCACAAAAGCTGATCCAGTTTTCAAGTGTTTCCAGCCATTTCCTCAAGGAGTGTGTTAGTAGCCTTTTCCCCCAAGTCTCACCGCAGGACTTAGCAGTTCCTCCCACAGGCACAGAAAATGATGCAATCTGCGTTCTAATTTCAGGCCTATTAAAGAGAACGAGTCATGGTATTAATTTCAGATGATGTGTGAAATTTCTCATCCTCCTTTTTTCCAGAAGAATTGCTCATTTTGCAGGAGCAGGTCTTGTGTTCTGGCAGATCCCTGAAGTAGAGATCTACATGGCTGTAGACTGGAAGTGCTGAAGCCACTGGACTAGCTCTCTTAGCACTAGAATTAAAAAGTGACCTTGCCTGGTTGCACGTTTAATGTGCAAAACCCCAAAACTTGTTGCCTAGATATTTCATGAAAAAGACCTTGTAGTGGAGAAGCATTGCAGCCTACTGAGCATTGAAGCATACAAGTCCAAGGCAGTATGTCTTCATTGCAGTTGTTAATCCTTTGATTTTTGTTACATCTGAATTGCAGGCAGAACCGAAGACACATACAATAACAATCAAGCTACAGGAATAGAAAATAATTCCTCTCTCTGCTGGGTCAAGAAATCTTGCTGCCAGTTTCACAAAATATATTGGACAGTCATATATTATTTAAGTAGTGTTTTCTAGTTTGAATACAAGAAAAGAAGGAAATAAATATTCATTTACACTAAAGGAAGATTGGAAAGTAGGAAAAAACCCTATGCAGCCTGGGAATTTGCAAATGCATTTTAAAATGCATTAAAAAAAGAAATAAAAATCTTCCTCCAAGGCCTCCAAAGCCTAATTCTGCCATTTTCATTGTTCAGAAGAATTTAAAATAAAAGATGTTAACACATACTCCATTGTTACATAAAAATGGCAACAACCCATTTTCAAAGCAGTAAGTTTCTAACAGGACCCCATGGCTTGTAAAGCTTTTTGAGCAACCATTTCATCTACAAAAATACAACCCCCATAACTTTGTAGGCAGGAACTTTCTGTAAAAGTCATATTTGACAACTACTGAACAAAAATGCTTTGCCATGAGATACTACCATCTGTTTACTATGTTAAATATACAGTTCTCTGTGTTTTTATTAGAAGACTTTTCTTTTAACAAGGCAGATGGAGGAGATTACATATACAGCAAATCCTTTTACTGCAAAAAATGTGTACATGATGCGGTGTAGAAATAGCATGATATTTGGGGAAGATTACAAATTATCTCTCTGGGTGCTGCTCAGAGACAAGCAATACAATTATATTTGATTCACTCTTGGTGGGAGCGGATATAAAACTCACTTGTCAGGAAGGGCGAGAGATTTTCATGTCAGCCCTAACACTTTTTTTCTGCTAGTAGGTCCTTCAAATTTGAGAAATAAAAAAGACAGTCCTTAGCTGGAGATTATTTCTAACATACATATATATCTCTGTGTGAAATCTCCAAGAGGTGTTGAAGCCCATGCTGTGGAAAATCCTTCCTATGGGCCTGAACAACTGATGGACCACAGCTGGACTGGAAGTGAACTTCTGCACCATCTTGCTTACTCAGTCATGCACTTCAACACTTCCTTAAACAAATGGCATTTTGTTGGAGATCTGATATCAGAGATTTGTAAACTGCAACCAAACCCACTTACCAATAAACATAGGTCTTCTTCTTCAACAATATTCTTTAAAGATATATTATGCAAGTAGTATATTTCAATCACTAAAATTTTAAATTATTTATAGAAATTGTTTCCCTTAGTAACAGTACATGCTATAATAATGGAAGTACGTTTTCAAAAGACATTTTTTGAAAATTCACTGTATTGTCCAGACAGCTTTTATTATTGATAAGATTTCTTGTGGATTTTTGCTCGCTGTTTTATATCTATGAAAAAAGAAAAAGGCTGGAATTTTGGAAAAGAAAACAGAAGAAGAAAGGGAAGGAGAGGAGAGGAGAGGAGAGGAGAGGAGAGGAGAGGAGAGGAGGGGAGGGAAGGGAAGGGAAAAGGGAAGGGAAGGGAAGGGAAGGGAAGGGAAGAGAAGAGAAGAGAAGAGAAGAGAAGAGAAGAGAAGAGAAGAGAAGAGAAGAGAAGAGAAGAGAAGAGAAGAGAAGAGAAGAGAAGAGAAGAGAAGAGAAGAGAAGAGAAGAGAAGAGAAGAGAAGAGAAGAGAAGAGAAGAGAAGAGAAGAGAAGAGAAGAGAAGAGAAGAGAAGAGAAGAGAAGAGAAGAGAAGAGAAGAGAAGAGAAGAGAAGAGAAGAGAAGAGAAGAGAAGAGAAGAGAAGAGAAGAGAAGAGAAGAGAAGAGAAGAGAAGAGAAGAGAAGAGAAGAGAAGAGAAGAGAAGAGAAGAGAAGAGAAGAGAAGAGAAGAGAAGAGAAGAGAAGAGAAGAGAAGAGAAGAGAAGAGAAGAGAAGAGAAGAGAAGAGAAGAGAAGAGAAGAGAAGAGAAGAGAAGAGAAGAGAAGAGAAGAGAAGAGAAGAGAAGAGAAGAGAAGAGAAGAGAAGAGAAGAGAAGAGAAGAGAAGAGAAGAGAAGAGAAGAGAAGAGAAGAGAAGAGAAGAGAAGAGAAGAGAAGAGAAGAGAAGAGAAGAGAAGAGAAGAGAAGAGAAGAGAAGAGAAGAGAAGAGAAGAGAAGAGAAGAGAGGAACTGTTACACATCATTAGTCTGCTACGGATAATTTTGGACTAACTGGTGACAGTATATTGAATGTGGATTTAAGATCAAATCCTCTGTTGAAGGAAATGGATGAAACTTCATTGATGCCACTAGAGAATTACTCACTTCAGTCACCAGAGGGAATAGGGCTTTATTTTACATGATTCTTTTAACAATTCACTTGTGGCTTGCAGTGGTAAAGGGAATTAAAATTTTTAAAGACAACAGCCATTTTAATTCCTGTCCTCCTAACATTTAAGAACCTATAAAAGTTGTCCCATGGAGAAATAGGGCTAACTATTACTATGTCCCTATTTAATATTGTATGTTAAGAGATGTTCAAGGGAGGAGATAAATACTCATTGTGATTTATTTACTGGAAGACATATATTTCCACTATGACTTTTGCAAAGACCCTCCTGCCAATGGATCTGTACATTGTCCAGAGGTTCTTAGCATGTTGTGTTGCATTTCAGAGTCATCTCACATCCTCTGTTCTTTTCTTGCTTTAAGCCACCAGATCCCAACGAGTGAGGTGTGTTTTACTGGAGAAGCATAACGACGTTAGAGATGAGGCATGGCACTGAGCCCAAGCTAACATGCTCTGCTATGTTTATTAGAATGGGCTCAGCTCCAGCACTGCTGGGGTGGTTGGAGTGGGAGGGATATGGAATGGAAACAAATTGACAATGGCTACAGTGTGGGAGTGGTACAAGAAAAGAGGTGCACGATGCTGGGTGCAGGGGAGTCCAAACAGGTGAGAATATCCCAGCTTCAATGGCATAGTGGGGTCAACATGGTGGTCCTGAATAATGGCACAGAGCAGGATGAGGTGTTACTATGCAAACCAGAGGGTATTATTCCTATAGGAAAAATTGTGAAGTAACTCTGAAAACAAAGATGCTCTTTCATGGTATCAAGTGTTATCGTTATATTTATAGTCTGACTTACTGTTTTGCGTATCTCTCAAATATGTCTCATTAGTACCAAGTCTGCTGCATTGCTCCTGTAGCGCATCAAGATTTTGTCATCTTCCTCTTTTGCTTCCTACCTGTTTTGAGGAGACTTGGGCAGGTTTCTTTCATCACTGGTGATATGTTAACAACACAGATATGCTGTTTGATATCTGTTATACCAAATCTCATCCTCCTGGCTTGACTCTCTCATATGTTATATCTGGACCAAAACCCACTTTCCATCACCAACTTCAAATCCCACTAGTGTATGAGATCTTTGGCCAATATATTTCTCAGGTAACATGAAGCCCTCTGAACCCAGCACAAGTTTCTTCAAGATCCACTGCACAATGTTACCATTACCCGAACAAGACTAGTTTAGTGGCTGGTATTTTTGGTTGGCTATTCCTGTTTTAGAAGTATTTATGAGAAAGTTATAAACTCCAAAGTGCTGTAAGATCCCGGCTTCCTTCAGAGGCAAATGGATTTCATGGCAAAAGTTCAAAATTTATGATGCAAAATCCCAAGATATTTGTAAATAAATAACAAGATTCTTTCATCTGTTTGCTCCTGATCTTTCAGATGTGTGCTTGGCGTACATCTCTGAGACAGTCTTGAAAACCAGAAAGGTTTAAAAGTCACTGTTTGTTTTAAATGAAGGTTGAGCATCTCAAATAATTTTCTGACCTAGAAGCAGAGTGCTGTAAAAAGGGGCACAGGTTGTCATGAAGCAACAACAAAAAAAAAAAGCAAAATTTGGCGACTGCATAGCAAATTAAAAGATTAGCTTAACTGCTTTTGAATGGGGAAGAAGTTGATTAATCTGATTATCAGGTTTCTTTCATTCATTATTAATCGATTGTTTATGCACTTAGAGTATCCTTACTGTAAGTAATGGTGATTTAAATAATGATAACTGCTATTCATTTAGTTGGAAACTGTGACTATATGTTTCTTCCAGTACACAGACCCTGCATTTTCTAATTTTTCTAGAATTTGGGAGCTCTTTCCTCTTTTGTCATGCACTGAAACATGTGTTAAAAGTTTGCATCATCCATTTTTAATTTTCTGCAGAATAGGTACTTTCAATTACAGGTCCTCAAAAACTGCAAAGAAAAAAATCATTTATTGGTGCTGACTTTTTTGTATGCCATTTAAGTAATGAAACACTGTTCAAGGGAACAATGTGACACCATTTCCTCTGGTTGCTTATTTCATTTCTGTAGTTGGCCACCTCTTTCTTCACTTTTTACCTCCTTGATCACTTATCTTGTTTATGGTGCTGTCAGAACTACACTGCTGCTTTTTTAATGTTTTAAAATGTGTGATGATATGATCCAAACAGGGTTTTAGGTGGAAAACATTCACTAATTGAACCTGTTACAAGCTTCCTCCTCAGCTCCCCTTTGTCTGGAGACTGAAGGGCAGAGTGCATCTTAAAGAGCTGCATTTTTATGATGTGCTAAATCAGCATTTGGCAAATGGGGCTCTTACTCTGTACCTGCAATATGGAAAGGTCCCAATACAGCACTGCAGCTGATTTACATCACAGCTCTATGGACACCAACAGATTCTTACCATAAAAGCAGGAATGTGATCTCTGCTTGACATTCCAAAATCTGTCTCATCAGGATATCCATGGGAGTGTCAATCAGTCTCCCTTTTTGTTTGTCCTTCTAAACACTTGTATGCATAGTTTGTGAATGTGGCAGAAAGAGAGTTTATAGTAAACTTGATCTACTAGTAGGATTAGGCCAGTAAGAAAATAGATATAGGAAGACAGATTCACATGGATACATGCTTCTCAGCAGAACTTTTCAGTTCATCATGGCCTGTCAGGGACAGCCAGAGGGACCTGTGGGGAAATGTCTAAGCACAGGTACAAACCTTTCCCGCAAAGCAATGACTTCTCTGAACACTGACCAGAAGACACCAGTTGTACCAGCACACACAATGTGTTAGAAATGGAAACAGATTCACGTGGGCCTGTGCAAGACTAAGGTAGCTGTAGCTGACGGACCACTTGTGAAGTGCAGCAATATTTGCTTAGTGATGGACCCATTTTTGTTATTAGGCTGGAAAACCAGCTACTTCCAGCATCCGAGTCCTTTTGTTTCATGGCTATTATTAAGGGTCCTTGCACAAAAGGCGATGGCAAGCTGGCCACCCCTTTGCACAGCTTCCCCAGCAGCCTGCCCTTGGCACCAGCACATTTGACCAGGGCTTGGACATAAGGGACGATGGTGGCATATGAAGATGCTTTCAGCATTTTAGATTTTGTCCCTGCTAGGAATGTCTTGCTGATATCCATACCGGTATCACATTTGAGTGCAGACATGATTATACTGGGGTAAATGCAAATATATGGCTATAACTCTGATAGCTGGTGAAGATATCACCAGACCAGATCATACTCCTAATCAAACGGCCATCAAAAACTCGAAGTGTGCGGGCAACCTTATTGTTGTGCTACTTTTAAAATAATCTTCTACAAAAGGCTGCACTGTCACTGACCTTTTTCTTTTGTGTGACCAAGCTAAACATAGAAAGGCTGGACTAAGCTGAAATAAGATTTTCTGCGTAGCTTCTTGCACCTGGTTAAAAACATCTTTCCTATGGATTGTTCCCACTATTCCTTTCACTCTTGTTTGGGTCTTTAAATATTGTCATAGTAATGGCACTGGAGGCTGAAATACTTCCAATGGTTGTGGACTGCAGGTAATTCACCGAAGGCTTTGGAAGAGATTAAATGCTGCAAATCATGCAAGTGTGAAAAGAAGGAAAAAAATCTTTGTGCAGTTTTTTCATGCACGGAAGGTCTAGGTTTTAGCTGTTACAGGTGCTGGGACAGAGAAGATAGCTTCTCAGAACTCAAAAGGTTGCTGTTTTTTAATTTATTTCCTACTTCACACTGTGGTTACTTGGTTTGCATAGAGTCTTCTTTTACTAACTTTTGTCAGGAGCAAATAATTTTCATTCTCTCCATTGCTGCCGGAAAGATTTCACTGGGCACTGTGACCACTGCAGAACGGCCTCTTCTTCCTAAAATACATCCCAGATCACTTTGTTTTTTCCATTTAAAAGACAAAATGTTGCTATGTGCACGCATGCTCCAAGTCAGAGATCAAAAAGCCAGCCTCATGTTTTGATAACCCTTAAGGTAAATAGCTATTATTTTTAAACAGACCTGGCCTTCATAGACACTGCTGAATTCCCAAAGAAAACTCATTAAAACCTCTGCCAAAGCTTTTCAGTGACCTCTAGCCGCTTCCTGAATCACCTCAGAGTCTGCTAACACACAGGGTATTATCTGCCTCTCTAGCAGATTTGTAAAAAGCATCACTCTTTTGCTTATTCATTGCTGATCACAAGATTATCAAAAATAAGAGACTACTCCAACAGTCATCTGTGTGCTGATATCTAAACACTTAAAAAGTGAGTTTGACTTTCATATAGCTGAAAACCTTAAAAATCTCTGAGTTAAGCCATTTAAAAATGCTGTGAGCTTGGCTAGCCAGAATTTGCTAGCCACACATAAAACCCATAACCAGTAGAACTGAACACCCATTCCTCTTTCTTCTCTCCACAGATACTGCCCTCTCCATCCCACAGAGCTGTATTTCCAGTGGGCCAACACAGAAGTCTTTGGTAAAGTTGGTAGTATGGACTTAAGAAAAACATCAAAACCTATATTAATAATCCCATTTGTTTCATCTCATTTCTTTTGAAGTCAGAAGCTAGTAAGACATCCAAGGAGCTGGCTTAGACAGCCTTTAAAGGTTTAAAGGTTCCCCAAATTTCTTTAATCAGGTCAACTTCAGTCTATTTTCAGTCAGGAAAAAAACAAACAAAACCCAAGGACCAGAGCACAGGGATGACTAGAGACTAATATAGGGACAATTGGCTGAGGATGTCAGAGACATGAATTTCAAAATACAGAGTCCTCTCCTCTCCTCTCCTCTCCTTTCCTTTCCTCTCCTTTCCTTTCCTTTCCTTTCCTTTCCTTTCCTTTCCTTTCCTTTCCTTTCCTTTCCTTTCCTTTCCTTTCCTTTCCTTTCCTNTTCTCTTCTCTTCTCTTCTCTTCTCTTCTCTTCTCTTCTCTTCTCTTCTCTTCTCTTCTCTTCTCTTCTCTTCCCTTCCCTTCCCTTCCCTTCCCTTCCCTTTTCCTTTTTCCTTTTTTCTATTTCTTTTTTTTCTTTTTTCTCTTTTCTCTTTTCTTTTTTCTTTTTTCTTTTCAAAAAGCCTAACAGAAGTTACTAGCATAACAAAAGAGTGAGGTAAGTTCCTAGCCAGATATTAGGTTCAAATTTTCTCCTTATATGGCTAAATCTTATTAAACCATACATCTGTCTTTGGGTAATGGGGACATAAAGTGTACACTGAATGCTCACAAAGACAGATTAGTTTATTTTCACAAAATATTATTTGAGACTGCTCTTGCTTATATGGAAATGTCAGTGAGCACCTTTCCTGGAAGTTTTATCCTTTCTTTCTTTTCTTCTTAAAATGAAAGCACTTTAAGGATCGGCCTTCCAAATTCTTTAATATTATCACATCAAAAAAACATACCAAAGAAATGATATTGTCCACTATTCTGAACAGCAAACCTGGCAATATTTATCACCTGATGTGTTTGCTATTCTGTCCATCTGCTCTTGCACATATAAACTAGCCATAAAAATCAAGGAAATTCACTAAGGTGAATGAAAGGTTTTAAAGCTTGCTTATCCTCATACACATTAGAAAAAAATATTTACTTCCAAAGTTCCAAATATAAAAATCCTACTTAAAATGTAGTCTCCAAAAACACAACTGGCAAGGTGGCAATGACAAGCAGAATGAAGTGGGAATAAAAGTTACAATGAGATTAAATATTGCATAAGAAAAAGGCAGGGGGAAAGGTATTTGTAAGTGCCAAAATACCTGCCAAGTAACAGAGTATCCTTCAGCTGTGTTGAATTTGTACAATTTCCCATTGTATCACATCATCCATTTCTAGGCCACCTATAATTTTTGAGCTGGCTTGTTAAGTAAAGCACACAACAACAACTCAGCAAAATTGAGTAATTCCCTGGAAACACTTTCAGTTCCTTCCCTCTTCCTTTCCCCTTGCTGCTCTCCTTTAGAAAACAGGGAAACTAAATAAATTTAGAGCCATGCTTTCCAACAGAATGGTTAGCAATGAATATCAGGTTTTAAAGACCTGTCACCTGCATTTCTTTTTTTTAGGTTCACAGAATTATATTTACCGCAGGAGTTGCAATAGCTGCCATTTGAACTCCCCCCAAATCGTGGTAGATTCAGATTGCAGAGCATTAAACCCATAGGCTCTTAAAGGTGGTCTGCATAGAGGGCTGAATGCTGAAATATTTATTAGCAGTAAAACTTCATATCTACTAAAGTATTTTTGTTTGATGATTTAAACTATCGTTCAACATTTATGGTGGACGAAAGTAGTATTTCTACGGATTGTTCCCGCTATTCCTTTCACCCTTGTTTGGGTCTTTATGTATTGTCATAGTAACGGCACTGGAGGCTGAAATACTTCCAATGATTGTGGACTGCAGGTAATCCACCGAAGGCTTTGGAAGAGATTAAATGCTGCAAATCATGCAAGTGGGAAAAGAAGGAAAAAGAAACACCACCGCTTTGGGAGCTTGTAATTAGCTCTCCTTTAATGGATGCTCACCTGGTTGTTATTCTGTACTGATGCAGTGCTTTCTGAGAGGTTTGGCACCGCTGTACTAGAAGCTACAGGGAAGCGCCGTTCTTTGTTCAGCCTGGGGAGATTTCAGCCTGGCAAGCAGTGAGTGAGAGGATGGCAGGGCAAACCAGGGGAGGGAAAGCGTGGGAGGGAATGGGCTCTTACACTAATGTCACAGTGGAGGGCTTCCCAGCTCCTGAGGGCAGGTCATGCTCTTATCTGGAAGCATGACTAGATGGCAGAGGCTCAGCTCAGAGCTGTAAAATGCGTTTGGGGCGTGCGCTGAAGAGGGAACTGATGCACGGTGCTGCTGCTCTGGTCTGCCAGCTGAACAGCGCCGATGCATGCCGTTCCTAGATAGCTCTCAACCTGCTGGGCTATTATCCGCCGGTAATCTAATACACGCGTTAGTGAGAGATGAGTTTTCAGGAGGGACTTGAAGGAGGGGAAAGGTTACAGGCCTGATGAGACTTCCCAGGCACAAGGTCTGGCACCGTCCCTCTGGTTCGTTGCTCTTCGTACCTGCAGCACATATGCACACAGCCTGGAAAACAGAGATGAAGAGCTTTTTTCGTCAGATGAAGCAAAGATGTATGTCAGTGAATCACTGTGGCTGTCTTTTCAACAGCAGCTCCTGGCTTCTGTTCCACCAGCGCTGTACAGAAATTGCTCACAGCCTCTGCTCCTCCATGGTATTCGCTGAGTATGGGCAGCAACTTGGTGGAGCTAACCTTCAGATACGCCTGTACTGGCAGAGTGGCACACAAGGGCAAAACAAATGGCATCAGGTGAAAAGGGACAATTTTCCACCCTAGAAAAGACTAACTTTGGGACTCCCAAGGACTCCCAATCACTGCGAGGTGTTGCAAATTCAACATCACATCTCAGCTTTACTATCGCAATCGCAACTGGGCCAGTGCCTTCAGGGTCGAAAAAAAAAAGCAAACTCCCCCAGTCTTACCTAACTTTTGCTGGCTGAGTAATTGCTATTTGTTTGGGCCAAGAGCAGTCATTATTCATAATGGAGCAACTGTCTGGTTACTCTTTTTTTTTTTTTTTTTTTTCAACTAGAAAATTGTTTGCACGGCAAGTGGCATGCGTAAAAGTAGGGGGTACCAACCAAAGGGGGTAATTTTATGAATAATATGCAATTGTTTGGGGAAGGAAATTAAGAAAGAAAAATCATAAATATTTTACTAGAAACATGAAACATAATTGAGTTCTTCTATTTCATTTAAAGTTATTGTGTGGATTGAAACACTTTGGGAAATGCTTTTTAATAATACCTTGAATGCTTATTAATAATCCTTCTACACAACACTAGGGTGGAGGCCAGGTAGTTTCAATATTCTCCATATTTGAATACAGCCATGAGGGTAGAAGGATAAGCTATTAATACATGGAACTTTATGGAGAAAGGCAATTTTCCAAAATATGAATCTAAATCCCATTTAAACAACTGGTAACTGAGCAATACAGGCTGTATTAGTAATATGCAAAACAGAGTAATCTGAGGAAAAATGTATTTGGCTTTAAATTACGAATTCTTGTCAAGGCAGTGTAAGCTTTATACTAAAACAAAAATAGCACTCTGGCGTTTTAGACAGTGAATATCAACTTGCTTACTTTTACTTGGTTGTGTCTTTCAAAAGTAATATCACTTGCACTGGTTCAGGATAAGATTAATATCCATGCATCCATTGGATTTCAAAACTTTACTATACTGTAGGCATAAAACTATTTAATATTAAATTAAACGGGATTATATTGGAAATACGGAATACTGCATGTGGAGTCAGGAGCAAGGGAATCTGAATCTGAACTCTGCTTCTGGAGTTAGAAGTCAGGAAGAAAATGGAATCAGGAGTTTTAATACAAAGCACTAATGTCTCCATAGTTTCTAAAATTGCAAATGCAATTTTTAATTCTTGGATGGACTTTGCATGCTATGTTAAAGCAATTTACCCCCACGCACCATGCTCTGTATTGTCACTTGATGCATCCTTATTACTTCTCCAGGTATTAAAGGGGTACGATATGTTTTCATTTCATTAATCTTCTCTCAGGGGGTAGTGATGAGTTCATCCAACTCTCTACTCTGAAGACTGAAAATTCTTTTCAATTAAAAAATCATCTCCACAGATGGTACTGGCATTAGCAGCAACCCATTCTGTCTGCAACAACAAATATTGAGATATTTCAGGAATTACCCTATAAATCACTGGACATGGAATGATCTGCAGGATTAAAAAAAAAAAAAGGCTACCAGAAGTTAAAATGATGAGAATCTGGCCCATATGGTTTATTGTCTCTTCGATGTATCAGTTTCATCACTGTGTCTGGACAATTTAATTGCACGTTAAGGTGAAGTATAGTGAAAAATTTAACAAAGCTATTAACAGCAAATATGTTATCCAAAACATTAGGATCACAAAGGTGATAATAGAAATGGTTTAAACTCAGGAAAAATTCTCTGTTAAAGGGGATTAAAGAGCCCATTTATTGAATAGGATGGATTTCTTCCAACCCCCTATGTGCAGAAAGCATGCAATGCGTGAATAATTCATCCAGAAATTCTATCATGAAGTTGTATCAGTTTCCACAGTAAAACCTGGCTGTGGAGGAGGAAAATACATCAACATCTGTGACAGGCCCTATGAAGAGACAGTTGCAAAGCCTTTCAGGCACCAGGAGCAAACCAAAATATAATAAATTCACCAAGTGTCAAATTTGTGTCGGCTGAATAATGACACCATATGTCTGGGTTGCCGTGTCACTGCAGGCTGCCCCACAAAAGCAGCCCCCACGCCTCCCGTTCTCACCAACCCCCCTTTCCAAGCCCCCCCCCCCCGGCTTTATAAAGTGTGGCGGCAGGGGAAGTGCTTCAGCTACCGTTTTCCACCCAGAAGATGGATAGAGATCCACTTGATAAATATGACTCTTGGCCGTTCTTTTAAATCGGAGCTCAACCACGTCTTTTTATCCCCATCTCAAGCTAGGTGAAACGGTCACTTCCAGTCCAACGCGANAAACGGAGGCATCCGGCCCTGAAAGGATGGTTAGCATTCCAGAAGAGGCAGGCTTTTCTCAGCCCGAGGGGCATGAAACAAAGCTTAAACCTGCAGTCGGAGCCAGGTGACTGGGCTGGTGGCAAACCATTGCTACCCTGCAGGAGAGGCTCTTTCTTGGATGCAGTGATCTTCCCTGCAGCGAATAAAGCCAATAAATTCTGGTCCGGTGCTTGTGCCCCAGAAAAAGGTGCTGACTGCACTGTTCCTACTGTCTGATCCCTGCTGGCAACTGCTAGACAAATAAAACAGGGGAAAGGAAAGGGGCGGGGGGTGGAGGGAACAGCAAGTTTTATGCTGTTAAATTGCGTTTGCTCTGCATTGCAAAACAGGGACAAAGAGTAGGGACTCAGTATTTCCCTGAACTGTCTGTGCTGACAGGTGAAATCACTCCAGGTGACATATTTGACTCAAATCCTTGGAAAAGCACCTGAACTTCTCTCCAAGTTCTGCTTCAAACTCCAGTTCTTCTGCAAACTGCCACAACAAGCTGCCAACTTGCATTTTGTTTTAGAAAGCTCTAGTTTTGCCATCAAGAGCCTCCCGACTCTAACTCTGTGATTGCTGTTCCTCTTCCCGCAACCAGCTTGCCCTCACTGGTAGCTTTTACAAGTTTGTGTTTCATAAAACTCAATTTAAGAACTGGAAGTAAAAGGTTTTTTGAGCATCATGAAGGTGATCCAGAGAAAATAAACAGAGAAGTAGTTATTGTGGAACAGCTAGCATATTACATGGGCTGGTGACAGAGACAGTTATGAGCTCTTAAGAGGATATCAACAAGTTATTACCCTCTCTTGCAAAATGGAAGAATATTAAATAAACAAAATGTGAGGTCAGTTAGAATTAACCTTTTTAATTTCAGCAAATTCGAACAAGTGTGAACGTATGCAGGAGGGAAGAAAAAGCTGATAGGAAATTTTGCTGCCCAGCAAAATTCTATATTTTTGACATCTGGTCAGTGAAAATCATCCATAAATCCCTAAATACACTTGCTCTGGAGAAAGGGAAACAGAGTAAGTAGAAAAAAAGCAAAAAAGAAACACCTACTAGAACAAGTGAACTCCACTGTGGGTTGTTCAGTTACAGACACCTATCTGTCATCATTGCTTTTATGAACATCATAATCAATGACAAGTCTGTCAATAAAAGGAGGGGAAAATGAAACCATGTCTCTAAAATAGAGGGGAAATATATCGTATATGTATATCAGCAATTGTATATGTATATCTGCAGGCTGTCAAGCTAACATACGCATGGAAAATGAAAACCAGAATGCCCTCTAAGGAGGTCATTGAAATGGAGAGGACAACGTCATACCAGAATTGTTTTAGCTTGTGCTTTTTGTTCATTTAATGAAGAACTAGACATGTCTGAAAAAACCTTGGTTGCAAAAAAAGGAAAAGAAGTGTGCTATTTAGTTGAAGATAAACTTGTAATTTGCAATGAATAACATTTTGTATAGAAGTAGACTTTCTGATTATGGAAGGGCTGGCAGATTGCTGTTTGCTTTTGTTGTCTGATTTTTCTGTGACTAATCAGAGAGTAATAAACTATCTTACTAAGAAATTATTGGGCTGATTTTTTTATAATTAAATAAATGGAATTCTTGTCAAGAACTTCCGGAGTGTCCAGTGGAAAAGGTGGTAAGTTTAGGAGACAGGACACAGAGAGGTATGGTTTGTGAATTCTAGCAAGTTAAAAACTCTTCTGCTCTGCACCCAGTGGGCCATTCCAGGGACATACCTCTTAGAAATGTCAGTAAATGTCAGGTTGAATAGCGAAAGAGTAAAAGGGTGTCTTTTATCATCTCATTTTCACAGAGCAGTTGTGTGGGTGTGGGTATGTAAGAAGGAGAGGTCAGATTTTGTCACGCTGATTTGAATTATTCCAGGTGAAGCATCAGGGATCTCTAGACACTTGAAGAGTAAACAAATTTGATCTATGTACCCTTGCTGCAGGCAGGGCTTACAGCTTGCTTTCTCTACGTCCTTGTGTCCATAAGACTTGTCTATGAAAATGGATATAATAGCAGTTTTGAATATAATTTTGTAATGTTTCAGCTTGAACTGATTTAATGCTCGGTAACTTTAGGTTTGACAGCAGAAGTAGTAATTTCTTAGACTCTTCATCTGTCTCCTGCAAGCCTCACTCATCTCTGCCTCGTCCTTTCCTGCCCCCTTGATCTGCTTCTTTCTCTCCTTCTGCTCCCACCTCAGTTTCTACAAGAGCTTTCTCATTTTCTCTCCCAGTGCTTCTGCTCACACTGAGATGACAGAGGTTAGCCAGCTGCTCCTGGACCACCTTTCTCTCTTCTCTCCTTGGACTGGTGTCCAGAGAAGGTAAAGCCTCAACTGCAAAGACAGCATCAAGGTTCATTTGGTGTCTAGTGGGGTCCTGAACATGATGGCAGCCTTCAGAGTGGCACACAATGCATTTCAAATAAGTAGTAAAAGCTGAAGAAAAGCAATACTACCATCTATCTATAAAACCTCTGAAAAGAGCCAAATAGAGTGAGCTTCTCTTCTAAACTATTGCTATTTACTTTTTTTGAACATAGTCATGAAAGTGGAGCCGGTGTGAGGGAACCCACTGCTCCCTGGAAGAGTAGAAACAGTTGGAGATATATGGGGAAATGTACCTGTGAAAGTGACCTTTACCCCTGGAGCAGAGTGCTCTGATGCATAAATCTCAAGGAGAGAGAAGCAAAGGGGCTTTAGCTGCTGAATAAACTCTCTTTTTTCAGTAATAGTGGGACCAGACAGTAAAAAAAAGCCTGAGAGGTGGTTACTTAAGAGGAACTAAAAAGTCCTTTGAAGGAAAGAGAGTCCCCCCAAAAGGCTGATGAAACCTCAGGTTAATAATGACTGACAGGCTCACTATGCTATATTTAGCTAAGGAAAATGGCTAACAGATCCACTACATTTGTATATTTATTTATTTTCTTAGAACAGATGTAGGCTGAACTCCCCCCATTACAACAGTAGGCTGAACTGTACCCTTCTCAACTGTTCCAGGGTTTTACACAGTTAGAGAGTATTCAGGAGAAACCATGGGAATTTTACAGTGCTGAGATAAAGCTGTGTGAAAGTGCCCCCACATCTCCACAAATATTTTAAAACTCAGAATCTCAGGGGACTCATTTTGCACTTAAGACTGACACGTGAAATTTTGGAAGCATGAGATTTTGAGCAAGAGTGATCCATTTCCTTCAGCGGGCTGCATACAAAGCAAAGCCACTGCACACATCCTAGTGGCCCCGCTAGCTGATTAGCTAATTTAGGAAGGCTCTTAACTACTGCATCCCCAAACCTCGTGTAACAAATTAGATGCAGCGGCAGCTTTCTGGGAACTGTATCGTTGCCTTTATTCCCTGTCAAATTCCCCACAGACTTTCAAAGCTGATGCAGTCAGTCTTATGCATTTTGACTGCATTGAGACTTTATTTTTGTGCATGCAAACATGTTTGCAAATATAGAGTTAATGGTAGGAGTAGGGACCGTGGCACTGGCCTCGGTCTTGCCTGTCTTGCCTGAATGTCTGTTGTGAGGTGGAGGTTCTACATAAATACAAATGAAAACACCAGGAAGCTGAATGCCAGCATTTTTCTTTGCTTGGCACTGAATAAAATGAGCATGGAAATATGATTGTAATGGAATGTATTATGCAGTCATCTCAAGTGAAATACAAGAGTTCCCTGGCTGTATAAGTCAAGGGAATTAAAGAAGTTAGCAACCTAGAGCAAAGAAGAGCTTAATCCAGCCAGAGAGGCTTTAGACCCTTGATGCCACAGAAGATTTTCTGCGCACCTTAAAAAATTATGTTAGTGGAATGTGAAAATATTGTAAAATGCAACAAAATTTCAGTCTCTGTAACAATTATAAGTAGCTAGATCAAGTCTGACTTTGTAGGCCATTTATATCCCCCTTCTAAGAACACAAGACAAAAGGATACATGAAATTCGTAATATAACTCAGACAACCAAGGGAGGAAAGTGGACATGACATCAGCTGTATCAGGGGCTGAAATATTTCCCGTAAAAATAGACTGAAACTTTACTGGTATTCAGATACAACATACTGAAGTCACTAGTATTGCTCTTTGACTGAAATTTCAAATCTGAAGAACATTTTCCAGAGGGGTAATATATTTTAGTGGAAACTGAGCACTCAGAGAAAAGGGAAAGCGAAAAGGAAAGAGAAAGGAGAAGAGAAAGGCAAAGAGAAAGGGGAAAGATTTTCTATTAACAGGGGTTTTTCTACTGACTCGATCTGAGGCTTTGATAAATGCACTGATTATTTTTTATGATTGATGTCCCATCTCCAAATGACTTCTTAGTACCAGGTCTATCTCCTTCACAGTTGTATTACAAACCAGATTTCCACTTCCTGAGCAGAGATGGAAATGTAAAACAGAAAGTTCAAATTGCTATATGGTCATCCAGTATATTTTGCCAGAATGCATTGGATTTATATTATATTTATATTCAATTCCACATTCAGTGCAACAAAAATGGAAAGAAAAAAAGACCATTTGTTATGTATAATGGCACTGCTGCTAATAGCAGTTCTAATGGCTTGGTAGGCTACTACGGTGACAAGTGCAATGGACAAATTTAACAGAACAGACTGCTCCCGAGAGTTTTCAGTAAATCAAATGTTGAGCTCTGAATTAATAAACCATCGTGTATACCCTTGCCCATCAGAAGTTCTTCCTGATATTTTTGTAGAATATTTCCTGGTTTTGCTTCTTTACTTTTTTCTGTTTCTCACTTTGCCCTAAATTGCAATTCTCTTCATAGAATCATAGAATCTTCTAGGTTGGCAAAGATCCTTAAGAACATCTCATTGCTCTTCACATTTATTCCCTTTTCAGTTTTGATTGTTAAATGTCACCCTCCCACCTCCAGATTATTGGATTCCTCATAGGAAGTGTCAATGAACAATTACAGACTATAATTGATTGCCCAAGCTAAACAATACAAAATCAGTTTTTTAAATCGGTTCTCATGTGTAGATCTCACCACCTCCAAGATTATGTTTACTAGAATATATAACAGTATTATAACACAAAATAAGCAAGCAGAGTATATACATATTGAACTTATAGCTGCCATGTTAGGGAACCTAAAACATTTAAAATAAGTATTCAAGACACTATTAAGCTGACACCTCCCCCGCCAATTTTTTTACTTATAAGATATTGTTTGCACTGTCAAAGAAATCCAAATATCTTTCAAGGATCTTCTAAAATTAGACTCTACTTTCCAGGTTTAAAAAAATGTTTTAAGTCTTTGATGCAGAGTTGCCCTCTGTTTTACCTGTAGCAAGGGCAGAAAAACCTGTGTGGACCAGAAATCACCTCTAGGCATCAAACCTGCAGCCTCGAAAACCACTAAATGAGCTTCTTTTTCTTTCGCACATCCCTTCTACACAGCAAAATATTTAAAGTGATGCCAGAAACATAAAGAAGATGAGCTACCTCGTAAACTCTTGGCTGCCGATACTAGCCCTGGAGTCACAAGCCCATTGTTTACCTTTTCTTTTGAAGCCTGGGAAAAAAAAAAATCAAAGTACTTCAGGCTGCCAGAACTTTGCACACACAGACACTGGCATTGTGACAGGAAACCCAGATGAGAAAAGATGTCTAGGCTTAAATATCACACTCTCCCCTGAGCTCTTCTTGGGAACTTGAAAGCTAGCCTGCTTCCAGGTAATGATTATAAAATCTTGCACAGAAATGGAAGCACTGTATGACCAACCTACTCTTCCTTCTGTGAACCTGCCGGCATTTTTGCACCCAACTACAATGGGAAAAGGCCTGAAATGGGCTGTTTTGTTTTCCTGCCCGTGTTCGGCCATTCCATGTGGTTTGCCATTTTCCAGTGGAGGAGAGAACATCAGTTTGCAGCATATACTCGGCTGCATAGCAGAGGAAGTGAGTAATTTTCTAAGGTCACCTACTGATTTGCCGAATAGACATAGATCCATTCGTTATCAAATGTGTGGCACAACTCATCATAAACTGCATAACCCTTATAGCACAAATCCTAGCTATAACAACGTCATTTTTTCAGGAATACCTTCTCTTTTCCTCTGACCTTACCCGTACTGCTTTTTGCTCTCTACACACTTTTCACCTGTGTCTTGCCTGTCCCCAGGTAAATATTCCACTTTACCAGGGGAAATCCTCTACTTCGAACCAAAACCTTTTGATCATATAGAACTTGTGTCTTTCAGATACAGTACATCAAATCACGGAATCACGGAATCACA
>VWZL01003288.1:0-42839 GCA_013396915.1 Stercorarius parasiticus
TGAGAGTGGGACGTGACACCCTCCCGCGCCAACAGCCAAAATTCATAAGAACTTCCTTTTCTTCCTGGCATTCCTTGTCTTATCGGCTGCACATTGTTTAACATCTCCAAAATAGAACAAAGGCATCTCCTATGAAATTATTTCATGCCCTGTGTAAGCCTGACACACTCCTCAAGCAGGGCCCATGCTGTGCTGTGAATGAGACTCCATGAGAAAAGGTATGCCATTGCATCATCAAAGAGTACACTGTGAAGCATAAAAGGACAGCTAAGATTTCAAGGGCAAGTTTGGTCACACCAACATTTCTTGTTGATGCTAAGACCCCATTATCCAAGCTGTCCTACTTACATTGCCAGATGGTGTAATGACTTAAAGTGAAAAGGTGAGCGAACACAACACAAAACGGAAATCAACTACTTTGGGCTTGAGTGCCACCTAGGCCCCTGAGCTAATATAAAAACGTAACCTTTCTTATTACGTCATTTACTGTTCTTTGGCTTGTGGAATTCACGGGCTTAATGTTCTTCCTGTTTTGTGTAAAGTCTCAAGCTTTTCTCAAAACATGTTACCCAAGAGTGTCAGCTGAAAAGCAAGTTCTCACTGATTTCTGTGGAGGCAAGGCCAGATCCTATGTGAGAACGATGATCCATCAAGCCTGCCAATCTGCTCCTAAGGACCTTGACCCAATCCATAAAATCATTACTCTCTTTTCCTGCTTGAAGAGGTACCTCTTCAAGCACCACTTTGCACAGAGCTGTAAAAAAACTGGTTTTTCGAATTGTTTAAAAATTACCTTTGAGGTTATAAACTCTGCATGCTGCTGGTGGGCAGGAACAGAGGCTACAGTTCCTCCTGTCCTCCATCCCCTGTGTTTTCCTTTGTACCTTCTTTGGGCTATGTCAGTGCGTTCAGAGGGCAGAAAATGGTGTAGGGCCTTAGGGGTTTACAGATTCTTGTCATAGAAATAGTAGGTGCCTCTTCACTCACCGGGGCCACTGAGTCCAGAGGGATTTATCCACAGAGTAAGAAGGTAGTCCTTTGCCTGGCCACGTAAAGAGTTTTTTCTTACAGTGACAGCACACTAAAAATACTTAGGAGAGGCTGTTTGTACAAAATTAGGCTATATCACGAGCATCTTATTTCCTACCAGTGGTGTGGGCCTGGGTATTGAGTAGCCTTTCAGCTTGCTGCTGGTAAGACATAGCAATCCTCGTGCCCTAGGCCTCATCCTCAGAACCTTTCATGTTATGGCCAACTGGCCTGACAAGGATCTGCCAGATCCTAGCAACTTCTTAACTCTGCTACTGCATATTGTTTCCTCACTGGATGAGTGCAAGGGTAATTTCCCAGTCCTAGGCTACTTATGTCCAATGTCAGGCTGAGAGCAAATGATCCAGTGTATGCCCTCGCAAAAGCACAACCTTAGCTTGTAACGTAGCAAGTCACTTTGGCGGAGAGCGGCATGTCTTGGCAGAGTAAACACCAGTCATTGGAGGCTAGTGACATTTTGCCTGCCACTATGTACAGATGCTCACTTGTTACAAGTACATGTTGCACTTGTCTCACGCTTTGTAGCAATCAGCCCTTTGCTTGGATTTTAGGTGAAATGGTCTGAAAAGGGACAAAGATTCATGGTGTGGGAGCAGCAGCTTAAGAAGTGGTTTTGATATCTGCCCAAACAGCCATTAGAGGCAAAAGAAATGCCAATCTGGAGCTGGCAGAGTGTTTTGAGTGCTTTGAGTGCACACAACTGCATGATGGAAGTGACAATCAGATGGTGCCCCAATCATCTTTTCTCATTGGAAAAAGCGTAAATGCACAGTCATTCTCTAAGAGATAAAACTATTCTGGAAAAAAGGTTTTGTTTGAGGGCTTGAGGGGGCTACTGAACAAGCCAAAACATATTTTAAAAAAATTGTTCATAACCAGTGCTTCTATTAGAAATTTCTAGGGGAAAATGAAGCGTATCAAGAAAAGCGGAAGGCACTAAAAGCATAGACATGAGTTTAAGCCTCTACTGGGAGAATAAAATAATCTTTTGAAGAGTTTCACACCTGACATAATTCCATCTTTTCATGAAATCCAACCCCTAAATTATTTTGGTTATTCCAGTCTCCAGAAATGGACAAGAAAGAAAGAATTTTAATTCTCAATCAGCCTACAAATTTCTAATCAGCCTACAAAACTTTCAGATCCTAATGTTCCAAATACTACCATTTTAATTTTTCTAGAACAATTCATAATTTGACTTGATTATCCCAAATGACTGTTTCTTGAGATAATCTCATGAAACCAGGGCCTCCTTAAACTATTTCAGTTTTTCTGTTGACTCTGGCAAGGTGTTCCTGGAACTGCTGCCATCTCCACCGAGCTCGTCCAGTTGTCACTGTGGGGCCCTCTCCAGCATATGGCAAAGGAATAGATGCCCACACACATTCTTTATCTGTCTACAGGAAGAGCTATGCTGCTACAGGCACAGCTGTGGATGGAGCATACAGCAGGGATGGGCATGTTCTGACTTGATTTAATACTGTATTTTGCCGGGCAGAAAAATATCCTGGTATAAAAATGCCTTTGGCTGAACCTCAACCTGCAATGTCGATCCTCCCTTCCATCCCCCTGCATCTCAAACAGCTGTAGTGCACTCTCCAATGTTACTCTAATGCCAAAATTTTTGCTCATGTCACAGAAATTTTAGGGATACAAGCAAGTGCATGTGTGAGGATTTTTGGAATATCTCCCCCACTGTCGGTGGAAAGGCACCAGGATGGTAAGGATCCAGAATGCCTGCAAGAACTGGTGAATTAGTCACCTTTAAAGAAAAAAGTACCTGCCAGAAATTATCTTTAACACTCCACAGACATCTCCTTCCTATCCCATGTCAGCAAAATGTGCTTAATGGATCTTTGCAGAATAGCAGCTGCTCATTTTACAGATTTAATAAATTAAAGGGCAGTTTCAATGGGCTATGGGTCTGCTACTGCCAGACACGAATTGCTCCAAAAGCACATGCTAGATCTGGACTGTTCTGTGGTCTTCGTTTTCACAGACTACAGGCCAAGAACTCAGGTTAAACAGCCAGCCATGGCAGCAGTGAAATAAGAGCTTGTCAAAATCAACAGAGAAGGTGCCACACTTGTGAGCTGAGCTCAATAATACACATTTTATGGTTCCAAGCAAGAGCAGAGTTTAGAAAAAAAAGTCTGCATTTATTCAACAAAGGACTTGTAGTATTATTGCTAGTGGATTTTGAAAAAAATAAACATTGTTGAAGAATTGCCTGAGCCTCTCCAGTTATCCACTGTTGCGCTGGGTTCTTAGCCATATAAGTCAAGGTGAAGTATTAATGATCTTCGTCCAAGGAAGCACTCAATCACATCCCTAACTTTGGTATTATAACTAGTCCCATTGGAACCTATTGCACAGCACAAATGCTTAAAGGTAGACACATGTCTAAGTACTTTCCTGCCTAAATCCTTCAACTGAAGAGCTAATATTTATAAACAGGAGACAAGCTGAATAAAAACAGAAAGTGATCCAGACCAGGCAGAAATGGAGACTAGTAAATGCGATTGCAAAGTGTTTCCAGTCAAGGAAGAAAGTAGAGAGAGAATAAAGGGATGCAAGAAAAAGCTCTAGATGTAGACGCTAGACGTTGTACAAGAATTGCACTACTGAGTATAATGCAGGAAAAAGACAGCTTTCCCCAAATGCTTGAACACAATATTGCCACTGAGGAAATTAATTGAATTAGATTAATAAGAATGTGAAAGTCCCCTTTGCAAACGTAACTGCTCACATACACACAAACGCAATTATTTTGTGTTTAACTGACAGGAGAAATTTGTGTGTGAAATTAGCAAGGAGAAGAACTATTGAAAACAAACAACTAGCATGGGAAAGTGCTAACTGCACAGTCAATGCGGCAAAGATCCTGTGTTCTGTCTATGACTCAAGGAATAAAATAGAAAAGTTAAGAGCTCACACCATGAGCTCCCAGCAGCGTGACTGTTTATGTGCAACAAAAGGACTAAATAAATACAAGGAAATGGTGAGAAAAAAGTTCCATCAGCAATTTTTAACCATATGTTTTCTAAAGAAATAGCCTCTCATGGAGCTTTAGCTCCACTTACTGGCTGTAAATTAAAGTCCTTATATATGCTCAAATGACAGCTCTCAACTAATTTTTACTGCCTTCAGTCTGATCTCCTGCATTCTCCAGCTAAGCTACCCTGACTGACCTTGGTGCAGCATAAATCAGAGGCACGCAGTCCATAGAAGTCGATGAGGTCCACCTGACCAGTCACACTAGCATTCACCACATTCATGGTGCTCCGAGCTCCCCTAGACTACCTACTGCTGCCAAGTGGGTCCCCACCTGGCAAGGCAAAGAGCGTAGCTGGGTATGTAACATAGCAAAGGCAAGGCAGGGTGAATGCAACTCTGATTCATGAGGCAGAGAGATCATGTAAGAGTCCTCATACAGTTGCAAGACATGAGTATTTATCTATACGAAACAGTGGCCCCACCTCCTCAGCACAACCAATGTCTTTTTAAATGTACTACTAAAACGTGTATGCCTCATATCATAGAATCATAGAATCATGGAATCTTCATGGTTGGAAAGGACCTTTGAGATCATCGAGTCCAACCAAACACACACAAACAAAACCCCCTACAATCTCTGACACTAGAGCACGCCCTGAAGTGCCAAATCTACACGTTTCTTAAATACCTCTAGGGATGGTGACTCAACCACCTCCCTGGGCAGGCTCTTCCAGTGCCTGACCACTCTTTCAGGAAAGTAATTCTTCCTAATATCTAATCTAAACCTCCCCTGCTGCAACTTCAGACCATTTCCTCTGGTCCTGTCATTATTCACCTGGGAGAAGAGGCCAACACCCACCTCTCTGCAACTTCCTTTCAGGTAGCTGTAGAGGGCAATGAGGTCTCCCCTCAGCCTCCTCTTTTCCAAACTAAACATGCCCAGTTGCCTCAGCCTCTCCTTATATGACTTTGTCTCCAGACCCCTCACCAGCTTGGTAGCTCTCCTCCGGACCCGCTCCGGCACTTCAATGTCCCTCTTGTACCGAGGGGCCCAGAACTGAACACAGTACTCGAGGTGAGGCCTCACCAGTGCCGGGTACAGAGGCATGATCACTTCCCTACTCCTGCTGGCCACGCTATTCCTGATACAAGCCAGAATGCTGTTGGCCTTCTTGGCCACCTGGGCACACTGCTGGCTCATGTTAAGCTGGCATTGCATTATCCTAATTAAGCCTGAACAGCAAATGGCAAAAATCTCCTTACAGTGCTAGAAAGCAATAAAAGGTGGACTCAGAAAACTATGAGACAACTCTCTGCCAAAAACATCCACACTCTTATGATACCTGTAGCATCATATCATCCTCAAGAATGGAAACAACGTGCTTAGTCAACCTCCTGTTCTTCAGTACGTGTATCCTGGACATGTGTATAGCTTTACAGTTGCTAATTTTCACAAACCTTTTCTGACCTTCAGCAGGGTGAAACAGGCTGGGGATTTCCCTACAGATTTCCTAGCTGTGCTCCAGTTGTCGTGGGAGGAATCTAGTGTGAATTAACCGCCTGCTGTTCCTGCTCACAGTCACATACTTCACCCAAGCGCCTGATGCAGGCGGTGGGTAAGGCGGAAGCGCAGGTGGCAGAAAACACTGTTGCTGTGATCACTCTGAGTCTGCAGGGAGTCAAGGCTACCTCTTGACCTGTTCATTTGAGGTAAAAAAACATCGCCGCACAACTATACTAGCAAAGCAGTCATCTTTAGGTCAGAGTTAACTGAACCCAACGTGACCTCACTTCTGCTCATTTTTCTAGTGCAGAAAAGCTCAAAGGCATAATGCAAAGTCATATGTATTAAAGGGACTACCTTAGAAAGGTTAGCTCTTCATTTAATCATACATTTCAGTTATTGCTCAATTAACATACCTCATGCATTTTCATCCCTCTATTACAGATGCAGTATCTTTGGACCTGCGGCTGTACGGCTCTGTGCCAGGCATTTACTGTTATCTGCTCAGATAGGTAAATCACTTTCTTCAGTACAGACTGTCAGCATGTATCCTTTCAACGCAGAGGATAATTTCTGTGGTCTTTTATGAGGAAGTATGCGAGGTATGTAATACAGTGAGAGGACCCTTGCTTCTCCTCACCTCCCTATCTGCACTAGGGTTGGAGGTAGGCCAGGTTGTGTGCAGGTTCAGGACCCAAGATGACAGCACAGGATTCCCATCTCTAAAAGTCTCCCGCTCATCAGGAGCTTTGGTCTCTATACGCTAGCTAGGACCTAGCTTCTCTGTCATGTCCATGAATAAAACATCCAGTACAACACTTCAGAAGTTCGGAATGAGTGATCACGAATTTCACAAGGAGATTGTCTCTATTAAAGATCAAATTATCTCTGAGATAATGATGAAAGACTTTATTCATTTATACAACAGCTTGTCATCGTGACTGTATAGTACCATGCATTAGAGTGCGCAAATGCAAAGAGCTCCCCAGGCAGTACAGTCCAACACAGGTCCAGAGAGAATTAGCTACAACTCATACAGGGCTTCTTGCTAAGCTGATCATGCTGCGTTCAGGACAAAAGATAGTGCCTCCAGGCAGAGCTACTGCCCTACCTATATGTACCAGCCTACTTAGTGGTCATGCAGAGGCCTCGGTCCCGTGCTCCATTGCAGCGTAGATGAGCTTTCCGTTGTTCATGATCTCAATGAAAAGCATTTGTAAGCATTGCAAGTGAGCCACAGTTTTTGTCCCAAGCGAACTCTGGAAGCATAAACTGTTTTTACTGCGTCTCTCTTTTGCCTCTCCCAGTGAAGCCCATCGTTCACATTCAAACTTTACTAGTTTATGTGCAGTACAACTACTGCCCTACCTGCTTGTCACTGTAAGTGGCTGAATCTTAAAAGCAATGTTATAGAAAATAAAAACTGGTTTCAAAACAGGAATACTGTGTGTCCATCCTTTGGGACATGACCTTCCAAATCCGTAGGGAAGAAACTGCATATTAAATAATGGATGCACACTGGTGTAAAACTACTTTGCACAAGCAACTACCACGTTCATGCTTAAAAGGCTGTTTGAATCAGCTGATAAAGTTGAGATGTTGCTGTTCTGGTGAATGGGAGTGGGAGTTTGCACTCCCATGGCTCCATATGCAGAGCTCAAGGTCCATCTGACTTCATTTTCCAGTATGGAGCACAGAGGTTTTATGCTAGCTATCTCCACAGGGAAGAATCGTTCCCAACAAAAGCCAGGAGAAAAAACACCATCACAAAAGCCCTTCTAATAGAAATACATAGCCATAAAGGACAACTTTGAAACTGAAGAAGGCTTTGCTTGCACAGAAACGTTCACCCATTTAATATAAAGCCTCAGGAAGGAAATGCAATAATCTACAATATTATCACTGAATTGCTGTATTATCTAAAATATACATTAAAAAGTCACCCTGCTGTGAGACAAAATATCATTAACTTCCTGATCTTTAGAGCAGCTAAGTCCTTCAAGGGATACTTAATATCAAAGCATAGCATATCTCACTTCTTT
This sequence comes from Stercorarius parasiticus, assembly GCA_013396915.1. Classification (NCBI taxonomy): domain Eukaryota; kingdom Metazoa; phylum Chordata; class Aves; order Charadriiformes; family Stercorariidae; genus Stercorarius; species Stercorarius parasiticus. The sequence goes on from VWZL01003288.1 coordinate 7,594, forward strand.
CAGTTGAAACGGCTAGGTACAAAGAATAAAAGAAACACAGACCTTACTTCTATTAAGCATGAAAGCTGAAGACTACAACAGAATTTTTTGATCCTCCCATACCTCTGAAATTGAATAATTACACAGAAGAACAAATTCATCAAGAAATTGTCCATCAGTTTTCAGTTGGAATATGATTTTCGTTTTTCCTTTTTTCCCCTTCCTTCTCTATACATTCCTTCTGGTGTTTCAGATAAAGTTAACAGTGATGAAAATACACCTACTAGCTAGAAAAGCCTCAGCAATAAATGGATATGGGGTTCCCTAAGTGAAAATGAGTGGAATAGATTGCAGGATACATAGTTTGCAACTTGTGTGCAATTATTGAGAGTGGGATTCTTGTTCAGAAATGGAGCTCAATATCTCTGTATTGCTTAAGTCCTACAAAGAGTACTAAAATGGTGTGGAGGCCTTGAGCTGGCCAAGTGTACAGTTTTTCATACTATATGTTCATACGTTATACTTATGGCAAATTCAGATGAAATTGGTAAGGATTAAGGGATTAAAAATCAATCTAACATTTAAATGTAGATTTTTAAAGTAATTCTTACCAGGTCCTGAGTCTGATATTCTTGAAAGACAGTGGGGGAATAGTAGGCACACTGTCAGGAGTCACAAACCATTTCTACTTGCTGAGCATGGAAAAAAAAATGCCTACTGCAAAATAGCAGCAGCAGTATTGGAATATCTCTTCAAGAATACATAAAGATCAAGAGATTATGGGAGAAGGCCTACATCTCGTCTTCTCTCCAAAAGATGTATTCCCTTACAGGTGGAAATGAGTGAAGGGGACAGACTTCTTAGTGCATCTTCTCCTCACCATGGAATTTGTCACCTGCTCCCCCATCGTGGGCAGCACCCGTGCTTCACCCACCAGACACGCTTCTCCTGTGAAACAAGGTGCTGCACATAAATAGAAGGGAAGAAATACAATCTAGTATGAATTTGGGGTCACTGTTCCATGAGGATTCCTCAAAATATCATGATTTATAAAAGGATACTAGTTTTGTCTTGATTACTATTACTAATGTGGAAAAGATAGTGGGATGTAGAGAAAATGCCCCAGAGCAGGGAAGGGAGAAGTCCGAGCATGTAACTTCACTACTCCTTTAAAAAAGGTCTTTAAAAACTCTAGGTGTGTAGACAATTTGGACTTCCAAGAAATGAAATGCCAGTATAGGGTGCTGTTGTACACTGGCTCATTTTAAGCTCTAGATACCTGTAAATGTCTCCTTGTGTTTAAGGGAGCTTAACTAACACAATATTTAGACACCTGGGAGGTCTATAAATCAAAAGCACATAAAGTAATCCCCTAGCATGCATGTCAGATGGTCCCTGTTATAAACTGACTGAAACCTTAGATCTAATTTGCAAACATATCACTGTTTTCACGGGCTGCCCCTCTCCAGCATGATATTAAGTGATATTCATTAAAACCAGTGATGCAGTTTGAGTGAAGGGAATAATCCAGAGGTAGTTCAAAAGGAGGACACAAATAGCTCAGAAGCCGGCATAAAGCACAAAAGGACCATCTTTGTATCCCACCTGACAATGCAGTTTGCGGCAGTCTTGTCACAGCCACACTGCAGCACCAGGAGTGGTGTCAGCTAAATGTGAAGGAGCTTTTCTTTCTCAATTCTTCGTCATGCTCACAGTTACTGTGTAGCTCTCGCTCCTGCGGGCTGCGATCTGACAGCAAAAAAATAGGGCTATTGGATGAATTTCACTTGTCTCTCTGCTTAAGTCTCAGCTAATTCTTCAGCTGTGTCAATTGGGACTTGAGTGATACATAAAGTTTGCAGTGGCTCTCTGCAAAAGAATAAATTTCACTCTTTGGTACCGTATAGTTTACAGTGGCTGATTTTGCCATTCATCTGAGAAACCTTTAACAGAAATATTAATACTGGAAATATAAATGTTGGTATGAATGAGATATGAATTGAAATGTGGGTATATGAAAGCACCAGGAAAAAATGTCAGAACAAGGGTCAAAGGACTGGTGTGCATTAATTGCTACAGAACACCATACCTGTGATTTTATGCAAATGACAAAAAAAAGGAAGAAAAAATTTGTTTAAATATAAGGTGAAGGTGCAGAACTGTGCTGGAGCCATAAAATACTCAGATAATAAAAAAGTGAAATTCATGAGTTTTATCTAAAACCTGTATGGGGCAAGAAAAAATACAAGACAACAGGTCCAAACATCACACAATCCACATAAAGGCATATATATTTCTTACACTCCTCATTTTTAACAATGGTAACATACCACTGCAGAAAATTTTCAGAATGAGTCTATATATTTACTTCCTTCTTTATAAATAAGTAATTTTCTCCGTCCCGTTATTGTCTGGTCTCATTCTAGTTTATCAGCGTCCTCTCTTTCTAGGATGTCAAACAGTGAAAGAAGTATTTCTGGAGTTCCTTTTGTGTACACCCTATTCCTAAATTGTGCCTTCTGATCTCCTTGGATCTGTTTGTTGCGTGAGTCTGGTAACAAGCAGGTAAGCAGTTTGCGGCACATAGGGCAGAGGTCTTTGTTTGCAGGTCTGATGTTCTTTTTTAAAAAGGTGTTGAAAGAAGAGTCAATAGGTCCTTGCAGCTCCTTATGGCATGTTGCATAGCCTCTGGAGTGATGGGCATTTCTTCACTAGAAACATTTCAACACCAGAGACAGACCTAGGACCGCTACCGCTCTTTGCAGCATTTGCTCCAATAGCAGGAGCAGGAGACTTTGGCTCCTGCTATGGCAGTATTTATGGGTGCTCTCCCTGGCCCTGCCACAACTCACTGTGAGGGTTTAGGTGAGCTGCCGACATGATCAAAGCACAGAGCAGACACCTGTCCTAAGGACAGACTCTGATAGCACTGCCTGCAATAAAGCCCAGCTCAGCCTCACTGGAATAAAATGTGTGATGTACAACTACCTGTGGCAAGTTTGGAATAACCACTGTTGGTCCAAGAAGAGCCATACATATGTCCACATTCCAAGTTACAGCTGAGTGAAAGAGGAAGAACTCCACGTGATAGGTGGGTTATGCTGACGAGCTGGCGGGGGCAGTTTGTTATCGTGCCTCTTGTGACTGCAGTAGCAGCAAACAGGTCGTTCTCGCTTCAGCTTGATCTCATCAACAGGCTAGCAGCCAGCTGCCAAGAAGGTGGAGGCAGGAGAAGCACGCTGTTTCCCAGCCTCGTGCTCACTGGGAGATGAAACAGTTGAAGTATGCAGGAACAAAGGTGTGCACGTTGCACGTGGGCAATTCTCAGCCCGTTCTTTGCTGTCTCTGTCTAGCACTGGTGCAGTTAAAGAATTAGGTCAAGTAATGGAACAGTCAAGTAACAGAAGACATTCTTTAAGTTTCTCTTAAAGATGTAATTGAAGACAGAGTGGGTTTGGCTGCCACATGAAACAAGATTCATGTAGGAAAGGAACTACTTACCCCATGAAATGTCACATTATTCTGGTCCGTGAAGGAGGCCACTTCCCAACTTAACAAAAGAATGTGAGGAAAGCAATGGGTTAGGAGCAAGATAGAGCATGAAGGGAAAAGGAGAGATTAAATAGAATGAGGAAGTACAGCTAAGCTCTCTTAAGTCCACTGCCACACAACGTAACATACCCAAACTGATTGATTGAACATAATGTCGCGATGCTAATGCAGAAACAAGAGAGGTAACTTGGCCATTTCACTATCTGCGGCTAATGCAGTTAATCAAGTTTCGACATTGTGGTTTTCTTTCCTTTTTATTCTGCCCCAGGCTGAACCAACACAGAGACAGGATGTTCCTGCAAAGCAGCAGGGGCCAAAGAAGCAGATGGGGACAGGCCTGTTCCTCGCTGGTCCTGGTACGCTCTTCACAACATCATTTCCTGTGCTTTGCCTTGTGCTGTTAAAATTCCTGCAGGCAAGGGAGAGGGGATGGCTTGTAACACAAGCACAGCATGTGAGCTGTGACTTTTGTCTTTATTTCTTGTCCAGGTCCCTGAGTCATAGAATATGTGTTAATTCTCAAAGCAAGAAGATATTCCTCAACTGCTTCAACAGTCACATTTTTAAAAAAATAAATCTTCTGTTTCTTCTAGCAGCTCACAACTTCAGTTTCTGTTTAGATTTCTGTATTATTCTTACTATTGTTCAAATCAAGGCAGCAAATTTACTGGCACCATAAACTGGAAGACTGACAGCGAGACTTGCACAGAGTATGCATTTCATATGTTCCACCATGCCTGGGCTGGACTGACTGCATCCTCCCAGAAGAAAGAGCTGTTTTTCTTGCTTTTGTCAGACCTTTTCCAGTACAAGGTTATACAAAGTTATATGCACCAGTCCATTGGAGCAGCTCTCATGAGGAAAGCCCTTACTGAACACCGTGGCATGCTTTCTGCAGCAATTACCTGGCTGGTTCTGTTTCCACATCTCTGCAGATTTTTGATGACACTAACAGAATGGTAAATCAAACAGAACTACCTTCGTTTCTGATGCATGAGAAACATGGTCGTCGTGCTGCCTAAGCTCTCTCTTTTTGTGCACTTGAAGACAGCTTCTCCTATTTTATTCTGGGTTATGCAACAGAAGGGAGAACACCAGATGATTTGCCAAATGGAGAGGAATTAAACTGTGCCAAGTGCTATCTGGAGTTTACTCACAGACACATACGCCCATATCACAAACTGTCTCACTGCAATATTTTTCCACTAAAACTAAAAATGGTGCAAGATGCATTATTGTGTATGTCTTCACGGATCACAAGCATCCTACATACTCCAACGCCTTTGTATCGGTAATATGTGCCCTGCTGGTTTTGAAATGCGTGTTGGTATGTCAGAAACTGGCTGCTATCTGTCAGCAATGAAAGTGTTAATGCGCCAGATACAATAAAGCGTCATGAAAAATAGCACCCCCACCAACTAAAGCTTATTCCTTGGGAGGCAGATAATGCCTTTCTTATCATTTTGACTAAACTGCTATGAGTTCTCTGACAGTTCTGCTGATTTTTTTACACCACACCCCAGCACCAGCTGTTCACATGCTGTGGGCACCCCTGTGTCCTGCAAACGAAGAGCATTTGCAGGTCTGTAAGTATATTAGAAATGGCTGGGCTTTCAAAGCTGGGCTTGTTCAAATACATAGTCCATCTTGTAATTGACTGTCAGCTTGATTTACAATGGCAGTTGTGATGGTTTTGGAGATTTCAATCCAAAAGGCCCTCTGAAATAAATGAGGGGTAAAGTCAATCCAGCGAGGCAACTCAATTTGTTAATATCATCAAAGAACAGGGAATGGTTGAGGCAACACATCAGCCCCAAACAAAATGCACTCAGGACAGAAGCAGCCCAGATACAGGCAGTTTATAAAACAAATCACAACAGCTGTAGAAATTACAGAAGCAGATGGAGGAATGAAGGTCAGAAAGGGAAAATAAAAAACCCCATCTATTCAGAAGCAAAGCAAGGAATGAGCAACAGCATTTAAGTTCTGAAGATTTTGACCTTTCAAATGCTTTATGTCATTTGTGGAAAAAGCTTCAAAGAATCCAAATCGTATATTATGGGCTTGAATTTATGGCACTGTGAATCTTCCAGTCAACTACAGTTTGCTTCAGAAATATTGTGCCTGACCATTTAATTTTTGTAAAATCCTGAAACTCTGGTTAAACATTAGGAAGGGAGGTATAGGGGAAGGGTAGAAGATGCTGATGGAGACCTCCATGTTCCTTGGTTCATCTCTGGAACAACAGACCCTCATCCTCACTCCCAAGGATGTACCTCTGAACACCTCACATTTTGCAGCCATTGCCTTTCCATTTTTAAAGGGAATAGAGACACCCCAGATGCAGTAAGGTTGTCCAAAACTGAGAGGATTAAGGGAAAACCTAGTTTGCACCTCTTGTGAGAGCTTGTCAGCAGGTGGAAAATGTCAACATCTTGTTTTCCAGCAACTACTTTGTCAAGTCTCACTCCTGTGTTTAAGCTAATTTTCTTTTTTTACACTAACACACATGAGATTTTTGCTGAACTTGAATCATTCATGGACATTTTTGGCTTTGTTCAGATATAATAAACAGCAATAACAAGTAAAGCAAAGCTGACTTCAAAATCTATCGTATTTTTTATACAGAAACTTATATATTAAGATAACAACAGTTTTTGAAAGAGACCAAACAAATTAATACATGAATTATGATCTTGATTCTTTATGTAGACCCAACTGACTGATTTGGATAGTTTATTACTTTGCCACAGGGACCTTCCCGTCTCCTACTTCTGGTTGCTGTGCTTTGCTGTTAGACTACAAGAACTCCATAAGTCAAACAATTAGCCACATCAGCAAGCAGCTGCTTGGTAATAACACTTTATGCATGCCAGTTTTGAACTTGACATTGCAAACTGCAAGCGCTGTGGTCTGTCTCTAGGTCAGTACTAATGCTGTTGGTCAGGCAGGTTAACCCCTTTGGTAACTAACTCATGCACAGACAGACATTTAGTTCAAAATCAAAAGTTTCTCCAAAGTGAACTACAGAACGAGCCTCCATTTATTAGCACTGCAGCAAAGTCACCTCTGTCCTCTTGCCACTGAAGAACAAGGACTTTTGAATGCCCGATTCCAGTCAGCAAGGGGACCACATACATATGCCCAATATCCAGTCCAAAGTCACATTCCTACTGCTCCAACTTCTCTCTTCCCTTGTATAGCTTCTTCACTCTCTAAGAAGTTTTAATTATTTCTGGATTTAGAACCCTTTTTCTCTGTTGGGAAATTATGTCCATATTGTTTTCAGTGATAAAGTTTACAAAAAAGTTCTTTTTGCAGCTAAAAAGGAGTATGTTTTTTAAAGAATATCATTCTGTTCCAATTTCTGTTGGAAAATATTTTACCTTAGAAAATCAGAGGAAAACATAAACCAAAAACTGCATGAAAATAAGTGTTTCAATTAAACTGATATACGAAAAAACAGATGGTGCTTTTCATCGACCTTAATTCTCCTTCTTTACATCAACTTCACTCCTGTTCTCCTCATCTTCAGAACTTAGTGCAAGTTCATTCAAGACGGATGACCATTCTCCTTCCACGACTTCCTGTCTTCTTGGCCTCATCACTGAAAACTCTCTTACCTTTCCTTTCACATGCATCTCCTAATCTCATATTGTTACGTCTTTCCCGTTCCGCACTACTGACAGAGTGCCTTCCAATCCAGACAAAATGCAGTGTTCTTGCCTTAAGGCTCTACCACAGTTTCTCAAAATATATTAAGCTATAACTGTGCTCCCTGTTACACAAAACCAGATCCATTAACTAGACATTTTTTTATGATTCCCTTGGCATAAGTCATTGAATTTTTTCTTTGGATATTATCACTTACCTGGCAAAAAACCTATGGGATCTCATTAAAATTGCTTTCTTTTGCTCTTCTCCCAGAAGACAATGTAGGACAACCATATTAATTAAAATACGGATAGATCCCAAAGTCTCAACAACACTCCTCATGAGGATCATGCTCATAAAATTCTATCTGTTGACATTCCCCAGGACCTGGGTTTATTTTTTTGGCTGTCTGTAGCCCTCCTGGGATTGTTGGCTGGGGACTCTGGGGGAAGGGAGGAACTGCTGCAGCTGCATAATGCTACTGAGATAAATCATTTAGCACATTTCCATATATGAATGGCTTTAATAAAGTCATTTAAATACAGCCAGAGATGCTGAGGTTCAAAATCTCCAGAGAGGTTAAAAATAAAACCAAGATGAATATGGGATTTGGGATTTGACAACAGCAGTCTTCAGGACAATATTACAGAAAGGGACAATGCAAAGGAGATTCAAACACGGCATTTTGGGATGGTAGAGAAACAATGGAAATAAAGTATAAAGGAAAAGAATAGGAAAGAAGATACATCTAAAACAGAAGTTTCTCAAAATATTGGAAGTCTTTGAAAACAATCCGAAATGAGCATACACCAAACATGGTATCATCAGTGTGTTGTGATCAGGGAGTTGACTTAAACTAGATTAAAACATGAAGAAGTAGATGCTTCCTCCAAACCAGTTCTCTGAAATAAAAAAAAAAATACTAAAAAAAAAAAAAGAGAAAAAAAAAAGAAAGGAAAAAAAAATATGAGAAAGGATAAAACATAAAATAGCTGGAGTTCCCCGAGAGATGAGATGCAGCTTTCTCTGGGAAAGCTTTCTTTACAGGTTTCTGAAGAGTCACTGCTTTTTAACACAGACATCCACTCCCCAGGAAACTCCACTCCTCAGGACTGTCAAACCCACAGCCTGTCTAGCAAAGTGCAGTTGCTTGGAAAGTAAGTTTCACTCTAATTCTGAAAGAAGCGGCAATTGTTTCTGCCTTGTCTATGCTCTGTTCAAATATGTGAAGACAATGTCTTAGACTGAGAAAAGCTCTTGTGAAACAGTGAATGATTTCAAAGGATAGCAAGGGAAGACAATGTAAGAAGGAAGGGCTGGCAAAAGCCAGCTTTCTGCAGGATGCTGGAAGCCTTTGAAATAAACTTGGAAAGGACATTGACCAAGTTCAGTAGCATTTGTATGATAACACCTGTATAGAAAAAATCAGATTTTGAGTTCTGTATCTCCTTTGGATCCATCAGCTTCTTGACTGCTACATCTAAGTTCTACTTTGAAGCTGGTATTTTACGTGCTGAAAGGAAGATGAAAAGAGAGATAGAAATTAATGCACATGCTCAGTAGAAGGTTCCTGTGAACATAAAGGAGGGAGGACTGAGAGCCAGAAACTAGCTCATTGTTCAAGAACAAATCCAAAATTATGCCATTGACATCAGAATGCCTATTCTGGTTTTTGCTGCTATAACTGAGACCAGAATCCAGCTTTATTTAGCGCTGGTTAAAATTTCTTCACTGTAAAGGTATGTGCCAATTCTGGGTGGTCCAGCATCTTCAGAGAGAGTCTCTACATGCACTGCAGGATTCCTGTTCTTGGGACAGGAAACTAAATATAACCTGAGGTTTCTGAAGCACCAATGTTGATAAGCTATCCCTCTACAGGAGCCATTGTTCTCCAGCTGAGGTCAGACTCCCTGTTTCACAAATAAATGTGAGCCAGCAACCTGTTTTCTCACCTTCTGCTCAACCTTCTTCTGCTAATCCGTGTGAAGTACAGTAGGAAATCTAAAATTAGAGGGCAATACTACAAACAGACTAAAAAAGCAAAGTTCTCCAATGGAGGCTTTGAAAGTAAGCACCAGGAAACTGGAACATAGCCAGGATGTACTGGATATCTCACTCCAGAGCCTGATTCACTCTAAAACACCTGAGAGAATTTGTAGTTGCGCAGTGGCTGTGATGCTCCCCAGCCAGATGTCCCATAGCACAACCGTGTCAGTGTGTACGTGCTGCTCTGCTACCCCATTGTCTACCACAAGAGGATTTCTGGAACATATGGGAGATGCATATCTGGAGCATCCTCTGGGTAGGAAGCTGTTGGAGAGAGCAGGGGAAAGACATTTGTATCCGACACTCAGAAACAACTTACCAGGTGCTTGCTTGATTTCAGAGCTAGCGTAAGATTTCTTTTTTTTTTTTTTTGGCCTCACTGCTGAAACCGTTCTTATTTCTCTTACAAAAGAGAGTAGAGCTTATTCAGCTCTCCTGAAAATCCATTGACTCATGTTAGAGATAAATTTGCCCCTCAGAACTCAAAAGTAAGCAATCAAAGCATTCTGGCATGCAAGGAATCGCACCTGCTCCTAAAACCCTTCCTGGGGTAGAGCATATTCTTCCTCTCACCCACACAACCAGAAAGCTCTGCTAGCTGGTACAGAGTAGGAAGCAGAACAATATCTCTGCGTCTTCTCCCTCTCACCTTGCTTTTTTCCAATCGCTATTCACCTGACTGTGCAAGAGCTGCATGCTGAGTGCTGCTCAGCCCTTCCCAGACAGGGAAAGCAGGAAAGCAGTCTCCTGTCCTTCCCTCCCACGCTTCCCTCAGCCCCAGTCACCACCAGACCAAAACTTACCCAGAGACTGTAAAATCTTAGAGGTCCTCCCAGCTGACAGGGGCCGTGGAAACATAACATGAATCTTAATGCCCTCCTATTGGAAGTGTCTGGGATCATCCTTGCCTGCCCGCAGGCATTTATTGAGGTCAGTAAAACCACTCTGACATTTATGTGTTGTTTGCAGAAGGAAAGGGCTGGGTAAAAGACTTACGTTGGAGGCTGAGTCTCCATTTTATCAAGAGCTATTTGAAGAGTGCTATTTGAAGAGTCAGACTAGATTTAGCAAGGTGGTTCAGGAGGGATCAAGGGAGCTTTATTTCATGTAGTCCCAACTTGAGGAGCAGGATTGCTTTACCTGAAATTGCTCTCGAGCTTTTTCTGAGCAGAATACATGTGGATTTTATGCAACTTGCCACCATCTTCTGTCCTTAAAACCCTTTAGCTAATGTCTCAAAATTTCAGCCTTTGAGGATGCGTTATTTGACTTTTACAAGACAATCTCTTTGAAACACCAGGGTACACACAGAAGCCTGATAGTTTCAAAAAGGCCCAAAGCGACAGTATTAAGTAAGCACAAAAGCCAGGGTTTTCTTTGACATATAAATAAAAACTACAAAATTTCCAGGGAGAAGTTCCCATCTTTATTTGTCTCCCAAGCAGTCCAGGCAATGGCAGCCTTTATCAGATCACCAATAATGGGGATAACACACTGCCATTTTGGACCGTCACTGGAGAGTAAAGCAATCAGGTCATCAGACAGGAGCACCTGGTTCAGCCATGGCAGCAGCAGCTCTGCAAGGCTGCTCTGCAGCTCAGTGAAGCCCAGGTGCCTCACAGAGTAAGCCCCCTCCAACTCTTCTGTTTGTCCATTTGAACACGTCAGAGGGGCTATGCTAAACTAGCCTGGCCTTCTCACCTCATTGGTGAGGTTCAGCAGTTTTCCTTAGCCCAAAACAAGGAAAAGGAGGCAAACAAGGTTTCTGCTGAGAAATCATATTTGCTTCATCCCTCCTTCCCAAAGCCCCAGAGTGCAGGAATTGGGATCTAAGACCTAGGTCCTCTGCTCTGGTGCACAGAAGTTCTTTGAAACTTATGGATGGGTTTTTATCAAGGACCTGAAAAAGTCTTTTAACTAACACAAGGCTTAAAAGATTAACTCATTGCTGAGACCAGACTGCAATTCTCCTGATTCAGCAGTACTCACTCAATGTGCCTGAATGTGCTCATACATTTCTTCACTCACAGCCTACGTAGATGACAGATGGAGACAAAGTGGTGATGGCAGGGGTCGAGGGTGCAGTGTGTCTTTTCCTTTTTTGTTCCATAGTCAAACAAATGGCCAAAGAACACCCTCCAAACTCCCTCATCTCTGCAAGTTAATGGCGGCTACAAGATGTAACATTCATTAATTCAATGGTTTGCAATGTAACTCAAGGCTCAGCTGGTATTCTTCATGTGGAATTAGGCAAGAAAATATAACTGGAAGGCTTCTTATTTCTCTGATTGTACTTGGGAGTTAAGTGAGAAATTATGCATTGAAAAAAATATTATGTCATAGTAACAACCCAATAAACGTGATTGTGGAGCTTTTAAAGAAGCAGAAAGCAATGAACTCTTACTACTCACTTGTAGGAGTATTTCAAGTAGTCCTTTTAATTAGCTTTTATCCTTGACCACTTTTTCCAATAAATTAATTTTGCACTGGTGAAAAATAAGAGCTAGAATCTTGGAACCTAAAGTCCTCTAACCAAGGAATAACTGTAGCACATGCAGCAGCAATACAGTCTCTCCGTCTTTCATTATTATTGCCATCTTCTTTCTCTTGGTGCCAAAGAAGCAGCAAAGCAACCTGTATCCTTTATTTCTACAATGTTTCTATCCTATATATCTTCATCCAGGCTTTTGGGTGCAAAGCAAGAAATGCCAGGCTTGCTTCTAGGTTACCTCTCTCTAATGCACTGATTTTAATCCATGGTCCAGCTCTGCTGGCCTATTGTCTACATTCTCTTTATTCTTTGTGTCAAAAACACTTGCTGTAGGTGCCTGAAAGAGCTCCATATGCCTTTTTTTCCTGTTCTTCTTGGTTGTTAGATTCTTCCAGCTTCTTCTGCATCTACACATCTATTATTGACCCTGTCATTTTCTACATTTCATTCACTGTGGACACATCCATCATACAGTTATGGCAATTTTGTCTCTTCATATCCAACAGCTGCATCTCACCCCAGCAATGTCTGCATTTTGCAATCTGCATCTATGAAAATGCAATAGTAATGGACTAAAGCAAAGATTCTGTTGCTACCCATAGTTGTTCTCATTTTCTGACCTTCAACGGGTTTTCTGCTCCTGCAGAAATTATTTTCTTTGCCAACTTGGAAGCTAAAACTTTGTTATTTTTTATGGTGGTTTTTTGCTTAGCTCAGTAATGGTCTGTTGTTATTGTCCAGAAGGGAGCCCCAGGTGGGATCTAGGCCTGAGACATCAGCTGTTTAAACAAGTGGAACGGCTGTCATTAATCTTTGCTTCTGGAGCTCATAACAGGAAAATGGAGCAAGCAGGGAATTGGTTCTCAATAAAAGAAGCGTCCTTCAGCCTTGCACAGTTTCATGTCCAGACACTAATCAATATATATTGTTCCCATAGATCACAGTAGCAGCAGGTGAGAAATTGCTTGGACTAGAGGCCTGTGTAGAGTGGACATGGGAGGATTTCCCATGCACACTACAGACAAATCAATCTTCTAGAATAAGACTTGAAAGAAGTATCAGAAAAAGGCAAGAAATGATACCAAGGATATTTGGGAACACACCTTTTGGGGGGGATGCTTAAGACAGGAAGAAAGTCTGGTTCTTGTCTTAAGGGTTTTCTTGTACTTCAAAGATCGATACAAATATGTTAGAAGATATGTCTTTGCAAAAACACTGGTAGCTGAGAGCTAACTGAAAAGTGTCACCCGCCTGCACACCAGGCCCTCCTTGTCTTAATGACTCATTCTTGCTGGTATCTCAAACACCTGCATCCTCCAGTCCATACAGGCCACGTTTCTCTATATTGCCTCTTTGACCTGCCTGCCTCACTCTTGCCCCTTTCTCATCTCTCCACTGAATCTCTTTGCCACACAGGGGCTGTATTCATCAGTAAAAAGTGATTCTTCCTATCTACTCAGGAAAATTCCTGAGTGCTCTTAAGCTGATCCAGCCTCCCTTCTGCACCCTTGAACTGGCAAAGCAGTTGCTACAGCAGCCCATGAGAGTGGCCTCAAGATGCAAGAGACTGATACTGCTTAGATATAGGAATGTAATCTTCAGATTACTGCTGTCTGAGCCCACAGAGATGAGTTCAGTCTGGCTGAGGCACCACACTGAAATTTGACAGAGCGATGTGTTAACACGGGTTCTGTGTTAACAGCAACCAAAACTCTGCAGTTTCAGAACTACACTTCTTACTACAAGGAGGCTTTAGCTACAAGTAAATCAATTTTTCTTCAGGAACAAAGTAAGATATCAGCAACATTTAACAGGACCTGGTGATCAAACTCTGTGCAAAGGCTGCTATTTCATGGCCCATCACAATCTTTTATCTCTTTCCACTGCTGGACAGTAGGGCATGTTAGTTCTGGCACACACTGGACTGCACAACTCTGAAGGAATGGTTTAATGGGCCCAACAACTGCCTTTTCTGTTAAGAACAGAGGGTACTTTAAAGTGGGCCATGAAGGAGAATAGAAAGGTTTTAATGGCTGAGAATTTGCCCAGTAGGTAATACAGCCCCTGTGTTTTCAGCTGCTGTGCGGGAGAGGTTACAGCAAGAGGCATTTCAATTCCCAGAAGGAAGAAAGCACTTCTGGTTATATTACCAAGACAAATAGTGCAGTGAAATCAGTTCTGAGAGACAGGAATTGGTCCCGAAAGATTGACTGAGTAAATTTCCAATACAATTCAATTCATATGCTCCTTTGGTACTTTCTATTTTTTCCTCATAAGCAGCTGGTAGGCAGTGCAGAATGTGGCAAGCTTTTTTATATGATTGATGGTTTAGACTCTTCAATTAAAAGCATGTTCGCAGGTTTGAGCAAATCTCTGTGATGAGGGAGAAGGAAAAGCTCCGTGTGTGTAAAGTAGAAAGTCCTATTTTGTGTGTCTATTAGCACCTTTGCTCCTGTTTTAATTCTGTCATTATTTGACCAACTGGATAAAGCACCAGAGCACGCTGCTGTTGGCTGGAATTGTGATACGCAGCTCCTCTCCAGCACAGAGTCCGCACCACCCTGCCAAGGACATGGGGAAATCGAGCATGAGCTGGGAGATTTGCCATTGCTGGTTGAGACTGGGTGCCATTGTCACACAAGGACAGAACGTGCTGTTGTTCTTGATGCCTTTTGTCACCCGTCTTATCGTTCTCTAAGGGCCTGGCTAGAGAGGGATAAACTCAGGGAAGCTGTGTGTCACTATGAGCCTGAATATTTTTAAAAAAGTGAAAAAAAGAAAAAGATTATTTCTGCTCTGGGATTCTGCCCCTCTAGTCTGCTCTCGTGAGACCCCACCTGGAATCCTGTGTCCAGCTCTGGAGCCCCCAACATAAGAAGGACATGGACCTGTTGCAGCGGGTCCAGAGGAGGGCCACGAAGATGATCAGAGGGCTGGAGCACCTCTCCTATGAAGACGGGCTGAGAGAGTTGGGGCTGTTCAGCCTGGAGAGGAGAAGGCTACACGTTATAGCAGCTTTCCAGTATTTGAAGGGCACCTACAAAAAAGCTGGAGAGGGACTTTTTACAAGGGCATGTAATGATAGGATGAGGGGTAATGGCTTCAAACTGGAAGAGGGCAGATTTAGATTAGATATCAGGAAGAAATTTTTCACTATGAGGGTGATGAGGGACTGCAACAGGTTGCCCAGGGAAGTTGTGGATGCCCCATCCCTGGAAGTGTTCAAGGCCAGGCTGGATGGGGCTTTGAGCAACCTGGCCTAGTTGGAGGCGTCCCTGCCCATGGCAGGGGGGAGTGGAACTAGATGATCTTTAAGGTCTCTTCCAACCCAAACCATTCTATGATTCTATGATTTTATGATTATCATCCAGTTCCCATTTTCTCCTTGAGAGCACTGGAAATGCCCACTGCTGGTGTACCTCCTCTTCCAAGCTGAGGAATGCACCACTTTGGTTTGGTAGATCTGGGGTCACAACCCACCCCCAATGTCCCTGCTGGCTGCTGGGGCTGAGCGCGTGGGCTAAGCGGATACTGCCGGGCTGCTTCTGAGCACTGGGACATCACGCACATGCTGCTTTGTTTTTACAGACTTTCTAGTAAGTGCTGAGACCAGACACCTTGGATTACTGTGCTGCTAAAGAGAGCCTGGCTCCTGACAGTAGGTTTGAAAAGGACATTTCACCTGTTTTTGCTGAATGAAAATAACTCATTGAGGACAACATGCAGTGAATATTCAGATTCCCTGCAATTCTTAAGATAACTAAACTTGCATATCCTATAAATGGTAGCCTGTAACATGTCCCTAGCACACTTTTTTATGGGATTCAGTGTCTTTGGTACTTGGCTATTTCTTTTGCTCTCTCAGAAATGAGATTTTGATTGATTCATTTTACAAATGGCCTTTTATTATGGTCATGATTGCTGAGAGTGATCATAAGCAAGTTTTTTCTTTTGTTTTCACTGATTTATTGCAAGTTACACTAAGGAGCATCTTATTGAATGGCCAATATCTTCACTGCCTAAACAGTCCTGGGATGAAAAATGCCTGCTGTCTGTTGTCTGTGAGAAAAGCAGACTTTTGTAACCATGTTGCTATTAGCTGTATTCCGAGATGGGAATTCACTGACAGTTATTTGCAAGGTACCGAAACAACATTGTAAATTGGCTTGGCTCCAGCTGTACTTTGGAAGGACTGCATAAACAGTGTATATCATTCAAACCCGCCACAATTTCCGAGACGTGCTTTTGTTGTAAATTTGGGATACAAAGCCATGTTAATGCATCTATATGGCTTCGGGACTCCAGGTGTTGTTACTTCAGTTAGCTGTCATGTTCCGTTAATCTAAGGGATGATCCTACAAAACTGCATCTCACTAGCTGAATCTGAGTTATCCTCTGGAGGTGCCTCTCTTTCTTTCCCTTGATTATAGATACTTCAGTATATCTTGATCCCCAGTGGAAGTACCTGACTTAAACATCTCAGACTAGATGTAATGAAGAGGGTTGCGTGCATCCCCACTGAGAGCCATGGAAATCGATGCAATCCTGGTGCGGTCAGAGAGATTAAGACTGTGCAATTTTTAGCAAGATTGCTAAAGTGGGCAGCATACCTTGGGCTGGATCCACAATTTGGGATGCTGAAAATATTGCCATTGGCACAAACATTATCTCTGGTTCAGAGGTAGCTTGGCCCTCCTGTATTCACTTTAAACATATTTAGAGAACAAATTAGGTGAGCAGTCCTTTGTATGGACTTCTGTGGTATGAGGCAGGAAGGTGTTTTAATCGACAGAGGCTATCACGGAGTAAAAGCCACATTGTTGTATCATCTCCACCACTCCCAGCCCCTTGCAGGTTAATGGATTGCTTCTCAGAAGGGTTTCTCGTGGCCATAGGCTGTGTTCCGGGGTGATAAGCCTGGCCTTTCCCTCTTCTGTTGTCTGCACCGACTTAGGTCTGAAACGTACATGCCCAAACCTTACTCGAGTTTCCCTTTATGGCAGCAAAGATAAAACCTGAGACATGCAGCAAGGACGTAGCATTAAATTATTTTGACAGAGCTAAGATTACTTGCCCAGAATGTCAGTCAGGAGAAAGCAAGAAGACAGCATAAGAAGTACACTGATAAGGCAGCCAAGACTGGAGTTCAGAGAAACATCTTTTGAAGTGGAAATGCAGCAGCCTGGGCACAGAGCTTTTTAGAAGAGGCAAACCTGGTAGCATCTGCAATACTATGCCTTGAATCCTGCAAGACTCTGAGAGCATCTGCCCTTTGAATGTCTATGGCTGTTGAAGATAAGCAGGACATGAGCAATGGTAATTAGCGTCTCCCTATCTTTTGTATGCAGTCACACAGTTCCCAGTACCATGGTACATACGCCTTAAAACATTACTGTTTAAGAATGGCTAAATCAATTTTTATCTGGATTTCCATCCATTTCTTATAAATATTCATGTATTTAGTTTCACAACACAGCTATAAGGTACAAAAGTATTATTATTTCTATGTTGTGAACAAGGAGCATTTCAGGAGATGCAATTTTATGCCTGCAGTTTAGATCACATAGATTTCTGACTCTCTTATTGCTCCTTCAAAACAGGGATTTAAGCACCTGAATGACCTAGGCTGATGCGAGCACGAAGTATTACTCCTCTGAAGGGACAGGCTAATGCCCCAAAATCTCACCCTAAGTGATGGTCCACATCGACCCAGAAACATGTGCAGTGTGGAAAAGGGGGCTTGCACGGTCTTAACTTCTTGTGCCATTTCTTAGCCAAAAGACCATCTTTTTTGTGTATTGTTGTTCCAGTATAAACTATGAGACTGTATCTTACTTTGTTTAAATGGAAATAAGTCTTAAAAGCATGTAGTGAAGTAGCAAGTGAAAAAGTTCTACTTAATATGTATGGTTTAAGCTCTACCTGCATAACTTCATTAAATCTTTTCAAAAAAAGGGGATGTGGGACAGATATTAGGGGGTTTATGCAAAAAACCTCACCAAGCAGAGGGTCCTTACTACAGCCTGTGAAATTATTAGCTGCTCACAACACTCATCATAACCCCAGGCACAGCATCATAGCCAGCCATGGCTTTTGACTGTTCACTTGCAAAATCTACGTCATGCCTTCAGTGCCTTGGTGATCAGTAGTTTCTTTGCCCTTCCCTGGATGGATGAAGGTGTAGAACTAAAGGGCTATGAATGTTTTTCACCTGTTCTTAAAGTTAGAATTCTCGTTCATAGCATTGCCACTAGAATAATTGCTTATTAGATTTGTCATTAATTCTAGTTCTTTTTAATGCATTAGCATAGAGGCTCGAAGAACCAAGGGAACAGAAACATTGGAAACTACTTCTCACACATCAGTGAAATAATAAAACACTATGAACTGAAAGAGGAACATGAGCTTAAAAGAACAAATTGCATCTGGAAATTTTATTTATGTATCAAAACTAATTATTGCAAGTTCCATCTCGATAACACTTAAGGATTTCATTACAAAATCTAATTGGACTTATATGTGCTGTAAAAGTTTTTTATCTTTTAATTGGTAGCAGAAATCAAAGCAACGAGAATGAGAGACAAACTTAGTATTTGTTCCATAAACTCATCTGGCTTCATTTGCATTTACATGGTTCTTTGGAGCTACTCACAGCACAGGCTTGTATTAGCATGCCAAAAGAGAATCTGCTCCCGGTCCTTCAGTTCAGTGCTTCAGAAATTCGTCAGAGTCATTCAGCCAGTCAGATCTTAATTACCAAAGGATGCTACTTCAAGTCAGCCCTGAGTATCCTGCCCCTCCTCAAGCTTCTCTGGAACACGTTTGGAAAAAAGAAAATTAGCAGCTGTTGTGCCTTTTTACTGCAGTGTCCATGATGGAGTTGCAAGCCTATTTTCCCAAGGATGAGTGAGTCCTTGAAATAGCTCATCTGAATTAAGTTTGGGGTCTGGACCACAGCCCTTTTAAACTTCACCCAACCTGGCAGCATGAATATTTTTGGTTGATTCTGCCTGAAATGTAGCCAGGGTGAAACAGCTCCTTCAGAGCCCATGGATGTTAGGAATGAGAGCGACTGAATTCTGTCTGCACTGCCCAGTGCTCTTTTGTGCATTGACCCCCACTAATGCCCACGCAGCAGGCACCAAAACCAGAAGCACTATAGCTTTCTGTCTAATCAGCCTAAGTTAACAATGAAAGATACATAAAAATATACAAAAATGAAAAGCCTCTCAGAACTCCGTCCCCACCACCACTTTTCACAGTACCATACAACAGTCACTGGAGCTGAAACCACTATGAATGAGGGTAAAAGTGAACTATGTCTTGAACAGGTGTGGAGACACTTCTAGAGTCAGTGATGAGGAGATGGATTCCTCCAGTTCAGTGAATCAGTAATAGCTGATTTCATTAATACTGAGGTAGCAGTAGCAGCAGCAGCAACAGGGGGATATAACCCACCATCACCTTAGGACTGTGATGTGCAAAAGCTGGATAGATGCTAGTGCTACTGACACACAGCACAGCAAGACAAACAGTGGGTAGAGGTGGCCTACATGGAGATGGAGATGGTAACTGCTCCAAGGCTGGAGGTAGTAATGAAATGGCGGGCGGCTTTAGGGCCCCAGTGGTGAGACCAGCAAGAGACCACAGGTTGGTGACACCAAAAAGTCAGGCAGCATTCTTCCTCTGAGCTCAAGGTGAATGGCCTGGGTGCACCCCTGTACCTTATGTTATAATATCTGATATCAAGCTGTAAGTGGACACAGCAGCAGGAAGGGGAAAAGTGGTATAAAAAGGCCTCTTGAATGTTGAGCATTTATGCTAGCAAGTTGGGAGGCTGAACAAACAACCGCTGCCAAAGAGACTGAAGGGGTTTTGTTGTACTTATCATTCACATATTCTTTACTTGATTTGTTGTATTTTACCAAAGACTAGCTGTGTCCTTTTTTCCTTTCTGCTTTTATTTTATAGGAAAACTCAATGTTTATGAAGGAAGTATTGCCTGTCAAAGTTTTCATTGGGAGGTATTTAATCTTCCCAATTTTCTGTTTGAGCTGTGTATTAGATCTGTAAGAAGCCTACACTGGTACTAGCGACCCAGCCTGGGAGAAAAGTTAGAAGTGTCAGAAGTGTAACACCTCCCAGCCTCTCCGTTTGCAACTGTGAAAGTTGCCAGTCCACCTTTCTGGTTCTCCAGATAAAACAGGGTAGATTTTTTCTAAATTTGCAAATACAAATAACTGGCAAGCTGCATTCACACCACAGACAGAAGCAGAGAGCGTGCAGGAACGTTTTTTTTCAGAGTCTGTTGATCTCCTTGCTGTCACCTTGCTCTGTCACCTTGCAGTGCTTCACTTTGCCAGGTAGAAAAAGGAGATCACAACATTTACAGACAGATTTCCAGAGGGCAGAAGACCAAACTGTCATTGTTCAGTTGCTTTGTGAACCTTCAGACAAAAGCGACTCAGGAAAGACAAAATGTGATGCTGACCCCAATGACACCATCATTTTCTCTCTGTATGTTCCTGGGATGTGTCCTCCACTGAAGAAACATTTTGCTTCCCATGGTGTTTGGATATAAAATGAGTATAAAGGAGGAAGTCTTTCAGGAAGCTGCTTTATTTCTTTTTCTCCGGTTAATTCTAACTCTCACCCTCTCCTTGAAATGGCCCAAGGGCTTCAATAGTAGATCCTTCCCTTTCTTTTCCAGATATTAATTAAAGAGCTCAATCTTCAATGCATTTATTATAACAAAATAGCCATGCAGTGTAAAGCAATCTAATTTTCCCTGCTCCACAGAGGCCAACAAAATACTCACTTTGGGGCCTTAATATAATGAAAGATGTGAAGAGTTATTTAGAACCACGCTGAAGATGCACGTGTTTGAGTGGGTCATGGGTGCTTTATTACACCCTCATCATTACATAAAAATGCTTATTCTGTGATGAGTTTCAGGGTGACAGCAAGCAGGCACAGCATGCTTTATAAAAGCACTTGTAAGAGAAGGCAACATTTCATAGAAAGTATATGCAGTCCTGTCTCTAAATTTTTAACTTCTCCCAACAAAACAGCTGCAGAACTGGTTGTGGCCTGTGATACAGATGGGCTACATAGCAGCACATTTCTTCCTGAATCAAGCAGTAGTGCACTGTACCAGGCCATATAAATGGACAGATGGGAGGAAAGGCTACAGCTTCTTTCTCACAATTAGTATGCCCCAGTGGCAATGCTGGGAAGTAAATTTTGCTCTTACCTGGTATTTTTCCTATATGAGAAAATGAGGATTTTTGAGATATGATCATCCTCACTCAACATTAGATATTCCACATGATGAAAGCTGTCTGAAATGTCTCACCTGCAGTTTGTACGTTACCAGATACAAAAACCACAATACGTTACCACAATACACAAAACCATAGGAAACCAGACTTCATTAGCTCATTTGCTCTCAGAACTACGTGTCTGTTTACAATGGTAATTCTCTTGCAAAGAAGCTCTTCATTGCGTGAAAGCTCTCCTGGATTTATAATCCTCTGCCTGGAACATCCTAATCCTCTGTTTGCAGAGGGGTGTCTATACTTTGAAGTGTTAAATCGTTGAAAGAGGACACTTCACAGATCAACAGCCCAAAAATGGCTTTGGAGCTTTGGTGTATCAAAATATATATGGGGGACTGATTTCCCCTGTCTAGGTAATCATTTTACATCTGTGCAAAATGAACTTCAAGCTTTTCCATTCTGATTCAGTTGAGTTCTGACACCCTTTGTGGGTTAGTTTAAATGACAGCATAAGCGGCAAGACAACAAAAAATCCAAGTGCTGTGATATGGATATGCCAGCTCAAAATGGATAAAGCAATAATAAAAAAGATTAGCATTGTGGCTTTCATGCCAGCAATCCTAATATAATTTACATGCTCTACAGGAATCACAGAAAAATAGGGACATAGGATTGGCAGGGACTGCCTAGGTCATTGAGTCCAGTCCTCTGCTATCACAGGCAACAATGTCATATAATCCCTTTCATAAATCCTTTGACTTGCCAATGAAATGCAGCAAACACAGGGGACAACACTGCAGCTGTTCAGAAGAGCACAGAAAAACCCACAGCCTGTTTACAATTAAAAATGCAATTGAAGTTATACCGGCTTTTAATAGGGATGAACCAAGAAGTTTGGTTCAGCTCATCTCTGACTCTAAACTTTTCTGACATCCAGATGGGAAAGGGTTACATGTGAATATCTGATGCAAGAGATTCCCATTCCTCTTTCACATATAAAGAGGGACTATGAGAACTGAGATTTGATTTGAGCACCAGCATGGTCAAAAGGTGCCCATGGATCTTGAATAATCAAGACTGGTTGAAAATTCCCCTTTATATATCATTTGAAGTATATTCAAGATGACATTTTACTAGGTTGCCTGTTGGCTCCAGGAGAGGCTAAACAAATCCAGAAGAGAGAAGAGGCCAGCTTAATTCCTGTTTTGCATGGGATATCAGAGGCATTCATCTATGACATGGAGAGTTCTGAGAAAACCACAGGTGTTTCCCAGAAACTTGAAAGTCTCTGTTCCATTTGTGATTCGGACATTTAATTTTGTCTTGCTCCTTTGCAAGTTACATATAAATAACCCACTGCTAGTTGAGTTGGCTGCCAGAAGAGCCAAATTCAATGGCAAGAGAAAGGGATTAGCTGGCATGGCTCGCTGGGCCCGATAAGACTAATGAGGAAACAATCTGTATTGTATACTTCTATAGAGTGCATGTTAAGCAGTTTAACCTTTTTCTGTTTCCTTGCCAGTGTCTGAGATTTCTGTCTGTATCTTAATAGGGGTAGCATAGGTCTCTTTTTCAGAGCTCTTCGTGCTCCAGGCTGTATTATTAGCCAAACTATAAGCAGTAAATAATCAAGACATTTGAACCCCTGCCAGAAGCAGAAGACTGGACTGTTTCCTAAGCTAAAGAGGGCTGCTCCCTACTTGCTCCCTACAGGAGGTGATTCTCAGTGTCACACTGAACAACCGAGGAAGAGATCCACAGCTGCAAAGGATCTTCTCATCAAGCTTGTTCAGTCTGGACTGAGAAATGGCTGTTTTGGTCAGCACTAGGTAAAAGCTAAGAAGGTGTTTCAGTGGCTCCCTGTTGTCACAAACTTAGAGTGGTAAAGGAAAAAGTTTAGCCAGTCTACAAACTTTGCCACCAACTTTACTCTTTATACAAACTAGTCACTGCTTCACACATTTTGAAAAAGACAAAGTGGGAATTGAGGTCAAGCCACTGTGCCTCTCCCAAACTGTCGTGAGATAACATGATGCCTGTAACATTGTTCTAACGTGAATATTGCACTTTTACTGCGTATTATACTCAGTTTTCCATAGTATGGGTAAAATTGTATTGTAATTGCAGATTTCCATTATGAAACGATATAATTATATTAGAGACCCAGTTGCTTGAGATTCTCTAAAGAATGTAGAGACAAAAGGGGCATTATATCAAGGAGCTGGTGCTCATTTGGAATATATTACAGATGAGATGTTGGGGAGAGAGGAAAATGGCCAGTTTATAGAGTTCTGTCAAAGATGTTAAAGATAACAAGAGGGTGTACATAATGAGCTCCTCTGGCCTCTGAGCTTTGGAAAAGAGATGAGAGAAACAAAGAAAGAATGTGAGAAGTAGATTAAGAGTTAAAGCACTGGCAGAAAATGATAAGTGAACAACTTCTAGCCTGGTTTCAGCAGCTTTTACAGAGCAGATATGCCAAGGAAAATTATGGAACTGAAAATCTAGGGGAATAAAAGAAGTAAGAAGAGTGAAGTTTAGTGCTAAATTTATCTGGAGTGTTCCAGTAATGGCTTGACTTACCAGGAAATTCCTCTTATACTTACTTTGCTCAAAATACGGTGTTGTCATTTCTCTGTATGTGTATGACAATAATTTCTTTATATTTATACTCAGTAGACTAACCTTTCTGCAACATTCCTGTCTACTTCTGAAACTTAAATTTTAGTGGTTTTTCTCATAGGAATTAACTGACCTACACATAGGTAACTGTTCCCTTGCATGTTTCCATGGCCCACACAAAATTAACCCAAACCAGTCATGCACAGAGAGCATATGCTTTTAAGGAAGGTCAAGAAATTTAGAGGTGAAAAGCACACAGGCAAGTAAGTCTCAAGAAAAATAGCCTGGGTTGTGTCAAACTGACTGCAGAAAGAATACCTGAGTGCAAATGCACATGGCAAACTTAGGAAAGGCTTTGTCAGCAGGAAAACTTATTAAACACTCACATTTCTGTAAGAAATCCTTAAAATATATCTTGCCAAGAGGTGGCAAGGCTGATATTTCCCGAGATTAAAGGCAGGGAAGGGAAAATTTCTAACAAGAGCAACAACAAGTAACAAAATAAAACAAGATGAGAAAGAGAAAATGAGATAAGGCAAGGGGGTCTTCTAAAGGAGGTCCAAGCCCAAGGAGCATAAGTAAGCAAAACAAAGCAGGGAGAAAAGGACCAGGTACATTCACCCTTATTCATAATACTAGGAAAATTGCTCAATGCTGCCACACGTTGGAGAACAGAGAGAATAAAAGAATAAGGGGTAAAGGAAACAGTAACTAATTATGATCTACTTCATGCCTCTCCTAGTAGCTATAACTGCAGCAGCAACTAACTTGCTTCTCTTCCTCTGTCAGGACAGAGGAATACTGATGATAAAATGCACTCCGGTAGCGAATGGTCCCCAGTACGTTTCCTGCAGACTAGCACTGTCTATCCATGGAAAAAACACCTCCCACATCAGTTATATCAAAGATACACTGTGCTGTTCTGGAGGGAACGAGGTGTCACTTTGTTCTCTGGCCATTCAGTCATCAACTTCCCTGTTCAGTGCTCTCATAAATGCACTGGTTGATACTAATAGGGATGGACCGAGGAGAGAAAGGACTTGCTTCTTTCCCAACTTCCAGCCAGTGCAGCAATGCTCACCTGTGTACATGACACACAAGCACAGTCTGCTGGTGGTTGTCTCAAGTCTACCTCCTGCTGGGCAGAGTTCATTTCTATCTGAAGTACAAGAGCAGAGCATATTGCAGCTGTGGAAATGTCACTAAATTACAGCAAGGTGAGCATTTGCAAGGGAAAAAAGGCATGCTAGCCAGCAAGCCTTTTCAAGGCATGTTAACAAATCCAGCTTATCTCACATGC
The DNA here is from genome assembly GCA_013396915.1 of Stercorarius parasiticus. Taxonomy (NCBI): domain Eukaryota; kingdom Metazoa; phylum Chordata; class Aves; order Charadriiformes; family Stercorariidae; genus Stercorarius; species Stercorarius parasiticus. Next base: position 32,516 of record VWZL01003288.1, read on the forward strand.
CAGCTCTCCCCCGCCCCATTCTCATTCCCACTGAATAGACACTAATTGAAAATTATGTTTTCAGTGTGAAGCCTTTTTCTAATTTGGTCTTGTTTAGAAGCATTTAAGGATCCTATGGTTTGTTGTATTTCAAAGTGATTTGCATGAACTCCCTAGGGAAGCCAACAAAGGGTACTGTCAACATTTTGCTGGCAGACAGCAAGGGTTTCTACTCAGCACAGAATATTCATGCGCTCCAAGGAGCACAGATTCTTGGGGTAGAGGAGACAGCTGCAGAGCTCCAGTGCAAAACATCTAGGAAAATGCTGTAATATCTGTTCCTTTCCAGGGTTTTTTACAGTCCTTTAGCAATCCTAACTTTCCTGGTAGGCACAGGAGAGCTCTATTGAGTATTTGAATAATTAAAAAATATTTTTAATGGGAAAGGTAGAATTGCCAAGGCAGTATAGTTAGATGTGCTCACAAAGATGCTTTCCGGGCTTTGAGTCACATGTATGCATGACATTGCATACTCTAAAATCTTTTCATGGAATTCTATACACTTCCACACATTTATGACACGTGGGTATACAAAGTAGAAAACATTTTGCAATTTACCCAACAATATATGTAATCATGTACCCAGGCTTGCGTTACACACGTGCCTATATATATGGCACATGCATGATGCCAGACATTTTGTATATACACATATGTGTGCATTACATTACACATGAGTGTCTTTGCAGACCATACCAGGCACAGGAACAGCCTGCACCTTACAACATGCACCTGCAGGATCTGCACGCAGCCAGCTGTGCCAATAAAGTTCAGATTGCTTATAACTGTGTGCATCAACAAAACCTGTGTGGTTTACTACATCTTCCAATCTGTATGTACACAATACATGCCTGTACATTCATTTACTTAATACGGTACAGTATTGAGGAGAAAAACATTAAGGAATACAGGGAAGACTTCAGAAGAAAATTTATTACGCACAAAGACCAGTTCCTATTTTTATGAGTTTTTCAGGTTAGTGTAAGACCTGATCTACATGCAAAAGTTTAGCTGGCACAGCTAGGTTAAGAACACAACAAACTACCCTATTAATTTACATCCCCATGACAACAAAAGTCTTAGAGCTATGCCAGAAAAAAACCTCTTTGGCAGTCTAATTTCTCTAGTTCAAGAAACAGGAAAAGGTAAAAGAATATTTTGCTTCTTTTTTAGGGTAGCTGGAGATAGAAATCACCATCAAACTTTTATCCACTGATAAAGGCCTAAATCTATTTAGGATGATTTTTCTCAGTAGAGTGGCTCAGAGTGTTAGAGGGTTATTATTTAATTCAAACGTAGACAAGTTCCAAGGAAAGAAACGGATCAGATACTCAGAGATCCTATTTCGAACTATGATTTGGGGCACAGTAAGTGCTGCAGACTGTGGTTTCTGTTGCCGGGTTTACACAGCCTGATACAGCCCACAGTATTTCATCCACGTGGCAAGGACCTTTTATTATTAAGTGCTACTTTGAACATATATTCCAAGTATTCCAGGTATTCCACCCCCACTGCTGGGATTTTTCTGAAGTACCTCCGGAGAACATTGTCAAAACCAGCTAAAACAAAAAACCCCAGATCTTCATGATTCTTCTCTCTCTTTTGTCACCGTCTAGCTCCTTCTGCATAGCCGGTGTCATTTTCACACTCTTATCAGACAGCATAGATGAAAACACTGCTCCATGCCATCGCAAATGCCACTGCAGATAAACAGAAGCTGTGGAGAAGTTTTCACAGCTTGCTGCCATGTGGCTTTAGCACTGCCAATCTGCCGCTGTGCTGTGGAGCCACTCTCACTCGGTTTTGGAAGCGGTGGCAACAGCTGTCTCACCAGCAGCAGCCTCAGGAGCCCTGGAAGGCATAGGATGCCAGGATGCTCAGTGTGGGAGCTGGGTCAGCATCCACGGCTGAAATGCTGGTTCTGAATTTATCAAACGAGGAAAGTGGTGGAGAAGGTCCTGGGACAACCATCAGCATCTGATGAGTTTCCGGGTAAGACAGACCAAATTTTTGGATGTTTGGGCAGGGTTCAGCTCAAAGTCCTTGCTGCCTGCCCAAGTACCAGAGCTTCTGTGGGTAAGCGTGCCATCCTTGTTTGCCCCGGCTCAGTGTGGTGCAGACAGATCGGACTTCTGTGCTGGAGGTGGGCAGTGGCATTAAAAAGGTAGTATCAACAGATGCTCAAAGCTTGTTGAGGGCTTTGTATACTCATGGTTGGGCACCTGAAAAAAGAAATGTTGGATGTCTATTCTCTCTTTCTCCAGCACAAGGTGTCAGAGGCTGTAGTAGAAATAGGTCCCATTGTCTGGGGCTGCAATACCTGCATGAGCACAATGGCAGACTTACTGATATGAATGCAGATGGTCTAGAAACAGTCCTGACTCTGATAATGCCAGGGAATCTCAAACTCATATTCAACAGGAGTGCTGATTTGTTCCTATCACCGTAAAAGACATTAATGCTGTTGGTATTCTCCCCGTAATCCTGGAGAGACTTCTCACCCTTTATGTGTGATTAAATCTTTTACTTGATAACATGCATGCTAGAAAAAAGTTGTTTTATTATTTGTAGCTAAAGAATAACATTACAAAGCAACCGAGTGTCAAAAGGGGAAATGTTGCTGCCTCGTAGTAAATGAAAATGCTGTGGAGCACGTGTGGCTATGTTGCTTTCTTTCTGTAATATTCCATGAATATTGCTATGAATTTCAAGACTTCAACAAGATATTGAGAGCGAATACTTCATGGATGGTAGCACAAATATTTTATGTAGTTATTTGAAATATTTCACAAAATTTGAAATATTTCACAAAACATTAGATGAGTATTTTGTATGGTCTGATTTGTGTGACTCCAGAGTTACATGTTATTCAAGTTGTGGAAATACTTCTTTGGAATGGCAGGGAATATTTCATGAAATATGCCATGAATATTCATATGAAATTGCATTAAAAGTTTCATGTCTAGCCATACTCCAATGTTTGGAAAGTATGTTTTATGGAACTTTCCTTTTGAAATTTTCCTAAAAATATTACTACCACATTTCAATTATGCTCCTGTTTAATTCAAAACATTTTTGAAAACAGTAACTTTCTTTTTTAATGGTCATGTAGAAGTGAAAGGGATTTTTGACAAGTATGAAAAGCAAACCCAGTCATTCCTTTAGTGACACAGGCTAGAATGACAGGACAGAAAATCCCATCATGAATCACAGTAGTTATTGGCACTGATGTATAATCACATGAATAGCAACGATTAAAAGAAAGACGAGTACAGAAAGGGTTCCCTCCTTGGCAGTCATATGGGAGCTCGTACTTCAGCATTGCAAGCACACTACCACTTCATCTCTATCCCTTGTACCTGGGTGACCGAGACCTCTTCCTTGTCGCTATGCCAGTCAGCCCTTGAGCTCCCGGTGTTTCATTGCCCTTCCAGCAGGTTTCCTATAAACTGTTGCAATTTCCATATCCTTACTCTTCAACCTCCCCTTGACCATTTCATTACAACTTTCTAAATATCCTCCTCCCAGTCTGCCTTCCAAAGGCCTCTGAACCTCCTCCTTGCCCAGAGTCTAGAAACTGACTGAAAGTAAACAGTGGGTGCTGCTGGGCTACTGCCTGGAGTCAGAATTCAGAGACGAAACCTGCCTGAGTGAGCCCAGAGAAGCAGCACACTCAAGTTTAAATGTCCCAGGAGGTAGGAGGGATCATGACATGGCAAGTCGATGATGACCATGCTAGTAGAGAGGCACAATGCATCTGAAGTTCAGCCTGTAGAAAATTAACATCCCAATCATTTTATATCTTTTCAAAAGGAAAATGGCGTACTCATTATCTGTACCATTAATGTGCTCTAACCAGCACTGTCTACATGTGGAGCTTTTCAACAAAAGTAGAATAAACTGAGTATAGACCAGTCATCTGTCCCCCTTCCATAAATGCTCTTTGACCTGAACAATTCGTAGATACTACACCAATTTTTAAGCCTTTTTTGCCAAATATGATATTTCACAGTCACATTTTTCTACCCTTCCAGATCTTTCCTCTCTATTACTGCTGTGTGAATGTTCCACACAAACAAGAGAATCAAATTGACTCTGGCAAGGGCTGAGTTTTCAATCTTTACACAACCTTGCCCATGTGGAAAGACACACGACATTCTGGGCTCCAAATAATAGTGCCAATTAACTACAGTTAACATGCAAGGCACAAATGCTTTGTCAGGGCTATGGCAGCTTCTGAACTACGGAACAGAGTGACCATTACTAACAGGCTCACAAATCATTTAAAAGAACACTCTAAAATTTCTACACGCCATAGCAGGGTAAACAGTATCACAGAATCACACAGAATCACAGAATTATAGGGTTGGAAGGGACCTCTGGAGATCATCTAGTCCAACCCCCTGCCAGAGTGGGGTCACCTTAGAGCAGGTTGCACAGGAATGCGTCCAGGCAGGTTTGGAATGTCTCCAGAGACGGAGACTCCACAACCTCTCTGGGCAGCCTGTTCCAGTGCTCTGCCGTCCTCAAAGCAAAGAAGCTCCTCCTCATGTTGAGATGGAACTTCCTATGTTCAAGTTTGTGCCCGTTACCTCTTGTTCTGTCACTGGGCACCACTAATGGGCTGCAATTTCCTGATACTGCCCAATTCAAGATATGAGCTTAAACCAAGTTGTTGAAAGCAAACCCTCTCAAACTCTGAAATGTCTGAAAATGTAAGAAATCAATTTCACTGCGGATGCTTATAAGGAATCAACAGAAGTATGGCTGGGAGATTTTTTCTNCGGGGGCAGAGCGCCGCCTGCTGCCGCTAAGGCTGCGGGCCTGGGATAAGGGGCCTGGGCTGCGGGCCTTGAGCTAAGGGGCCTGGGCTGCGGGCCTGGGCAGAGGGGCCTGGACTCCGAGTGCTGCGCTGTGGGGGCCTGGGATGCGGGTGCTACACTGCAGGGCCTGGGCTGCCGGGTCTGGGCTGCAGGACTNCTCTCAAACTCTGAAATGTCTGAAAATGTAAGAAATCAATTTCACTGCGGATGCTTATAAGGAATCAACAGAAGTATGGCTGGGAGATTTTTTCTTTAGATATTCCAAAGATCCTGGTACGGTCCTGTCATAATAGCTTTTTCTACCCCCAAATATGATGGGTACAATCAGACTGCTATTACACGTACAAAGGCAGCAACCTGGAAAAAAATAAAAAAAAAAAAAAAAAAAAAAAAAACAACTTTATTGCTCNTGGGCTGGGCGCCTGTACTGTGGGGCCTGGGCTGTGGGTGCTACGCTGCAGGTCTGGGATGCGGGGCCTGCACTGCAGGCCTGGGCAGGGGAGCCTTGGCAAAGGGTCCTGGGCTGGGGTGCCTGCACTGTGGGGCCTGGGCAGGGGGGCGTGGGCTGCAGGGCCTGCACTGTGGGGCCTGGGATGNGTCTCATTTTCCAGCTGAATTTGGAGATGTTACTCGGAAGAGCCTAGGTCTAACGCTTTTACAGACAGCAATGCAACGCAGTTCCCAATACTACACGGAAATCATTTAATAACGGCTCAACATTGTTCTGTTTATAGGAGCAGGCACCACTTGATGAGACACGCTCCTCGCTGCAGAGAGGGAAGCTGGCAGCGCGGCGGCAGCCGCGGCGGGAGTGCCCGGCCGCATCCGCGGGGGCAGAGCGCCGCCTGCTGCCGCTAAGGCTGCGGGCCTGGGATAAGGGGCCTGGGCTGCGGGCCTTGAGCTAAGGGGCCTGGGCTGCGGGCCTGGGCAGAGGGGCCTGGACTCCGAGTGCTGCGCTGTGGGGGCCTGGGATGCGGGTGCTACACTGCAGGGCCTGGGCTGCCGGGTCTGGGCTGCAGGACTGAGATGTGGGGCTTGGGATGCGGGGCCTGGGATGTGGTGCTGCGCAGTGGGGGCCTGGGATGCAGGTGCTACACTGCAGGGCCTGGCCTGCCGGGTCTGGGCTGCAGGACTGAGATGTAGGGCCTGGGATGCGGGGCCTGCGCTGTGGGCCTGGGCTGTGGAGCCTTGGATAAGGGTCCTGGGCTGCTGGACCTGGGCTAGGGTGGGTGTGCCATGGGGCCTGGGCTGCGGGTGCTACACTGCAGGTCTGGGCTGTGGGGCCTGCGCTGCAGAGCTGGGCAGGGGGGCCTTGGCTAAGGGTCCTGGGCTGCTGGACCTGGGCTAGGGTGGGTGTGCCATGGGGCCTGGGCTGCGGGTGCTACACTGCAGGTCTGGGATGTGGGGCCTGCGCTGCAGACCTGGGCAGGGGGNCTGGGATGCGGGGCCTGGGATGCGGGGCCTGCGCTGTGGGCCTGGGCTGTGGAGCCTTGGATAAGGGTCCTGGGCTGCTGGGCCTGGGCTGGGCGCCTGTACTGTGGGGCCTGGGCTGTGGGTGCTACGCTGCAGGTCTGGGATGCGGGGCCTGCACTGCAGGCCTGGGCAGGGGAGCCTTGGCAAAGGGTCCTGGGCTGGGGTGCCTGCACTGTGGGGCCTGGGCAGGGGGGCGTGGGCTGCAGGGCCTGCACTGTGGGGCCTGGGATGTGGGGGCTATGCTGTGGGGCCTGGGATACAGGGCCTGGAATGCAGGGCCTTGTCTGGGGGGCCTGGGCCGCAGAGCCTGCACTGTGGGGCCTGGGATGTGGGGGCTGTGCTGTGGGGCCTGGGCTGCAGGTGCTACGCTGTGGGGTTGGACTGTGGGGCCTGGGCTGCGGGGCCTTGGCTAAGGGTCCTGGGCTGGGGCACCTGCGCTGTGGGGCCTGGGCTGCAGGTCAGGGCTGCCAGGCCTGGGCTGCGGGGCCAGGGCTGCTCATCCTCACACCAGGCTAAGGAGCTGCCGTTCCTTTGGGAAAAATAAGTGGGCAGTCTTGCCAGGGAGAAATTTTGAAAGAAAATCAGATTACGCTAGAAGGAATCTTGGGGAAATCTGCATGGCTGAAGACAGCAGTTAGACACTTCTAACCATACCTTTAATGTGGGCCAATAAAAGGCTTTAAAAGGTTTTACATCTCTGAACATACATCTCTGCATTCACTGTATTCCCTCATGGAACACCTTTTCTTGAGAAAGACTAAGAATTTTTTAAGATGGATGGGGGATAATTGCTGTATCCTATCATTTGTAAAACTGAGCTCTATTAGTGATTCAAGCCCAATTCTACAGAGTGAGAAACAGAAAATTAGAAGAATTCAGGACTGATTGCTCACCTGGTATAAACTGACAAATGGACTCAATTTCAGACACTTTAATAACCACTGGGGATCTTGTCCACAGAAACCTTCCAGGTTCAGTACCTGTGGATTCATGTGATTAAACCACTGTTGCAATGTGAAACTTTGATTAAGCATGCCTTGTCCTTCTGTCATGGTCATAACAGAAGTCTGTTATTGCCCCTGTCTATGGCTTTGTCTGAAGTCTGTGGACCAGAGACCAGGGCAGTTTTGGGACCCGAATAATTTTTTCCTCTGAGGAGAAAAGCAAATTTCAATGATTTCACAAGTAAACTATTTTTCCTCTGGAGAATCTGCTGAAAATTGTGTGGAGATCTGCAATGATTCCAGTGTACCTGGATTAGTGGGCAGTGCACAGGAATGGAAGTCAAATTTATAATGATAAGACTGTTATCAAAAGAGTCTGTAACTTATCATAGGGTGCTTATCCACTGGCATGAGGAGACTGAAAAGAAAGAAGAGGAAAATTCTGACTGATGGTCAGGTTAATCATGTTCCATGAAACTAGGAGGCTTGCACTGCAGAGTCTAAAAACCCTATGTTGCCATCCTCAAATGTGCATTTCAAGCTTTTGAGTTTCTAAAGATACATTTCCAACTTTAACATATCTCAACTTTAACAAGCCAGGAGATCCCTGACTAACTTTGAAAAATAATTTCAAACAATGTCTCCTGGACTTGTAACACTGTCAGCTCTTCATTCATGTTCCTTCTATATTAATGCTAAAGACTAATGGTGACTAATTTTAAACAGGTTCACTATAAAAAATATTTCATATATGAGTAAGGTAAAAACTAAAGACTGGAAAATGGAAATTGCTGTACGGAGAGTGAAAACAGAGATAAGAATGATGTAAAGCAACAAGGAAACAGGTGAGAGAAAACCAGAAAGACATGGAAGAAGAACAAAGTATTATGATACAATATCTATTATAATACAATATATATAAAGGTGATTAAAATATTACATATACACTTAGATATAACAAATATATATGATGGTATTACAGTATTTTGAAATTGCTTACCATCCCACCCCACCCATTAATCTCCCCGTAATGCAGCCAGAGGCCAACAGCGGAGTTCCCCTTCCTTTTCCATCACTCTCTGGTACCTCAGATGCCTGTTCGGCTCCACCGCCAAGTGCCAGTCCTTCCTGGAATCCACACGGCCCCTCCACTCCCACTTTCATTCATGCCTACTTCTCTTTTTTCTTTCCACTTTTTTTCTCCACAGCTCTCATACAGTAATATATAAATGCTACATATTTATCTGATTACCAATGTTTGCTATAGAATGTAATCACAGTTTAATAACATGCTGTTGAGGAAACAAGCAAGAAAAGCAGATAACGAGGCACCTGCATCTATGTAAACATTACTGGGGGTGTAAAAAGCAATTAAATGGGAGGTTCATCTTTCCTCCTTCCTGGCCAAGTTGTAAAAGCTTGCCATGGCAGTGCTGATAAAGGTGATTATAAAGCGTTTTTAAAATCTGCATTCAGAGGAGATGCTGCCTGGAAGATGTTGGAGAGCAAGAGATTGACATCTCTTAATATCTGCCAGGCTGCCTGAGGAAGCCACTCCTTCCTAGAAAATGAAAGGTTCAGGTAAGCTAATCATGCATGTAGCTCTGTGGATGCATTAAAAATATTTTTCTCTTGTGTTAGGTTTTGTTCCCACTACTAAGATTAGCCAGCATATTCTTTTAAGCAGATTACTTCGGGTTAACGCGGTGGTCGGAAGCACACCAAGGGTCTGGATCTGAGAGCAGCCACGAGCCTCCGCACCCTCAGACCCCATCAGAGCACGCAAGAACCACACAAATTCACCTGGTAATGGCACCGGGACACAATTCAGAGAGGGGGAGAAAGGTGTGTCACTGCCACCGATGTGGTCACTGCTGCCACTTGCTGAAACGCTGTGAGAGCAGAGGAACAAGGAAAGGAAGGGAAATGATTGATGCCACTGTGCATCTCTCCTGCCTGCGGTCTGCCTGCACATGCTCTGGAGAGAGACCGGGGCTTCAAACGCCTCCGAAAGCGCCTTTCATCCTGCTGGAAAATATATGAGAGAGAAGTCCAGTGTTTTGCTTAGCTCGGCCTCAGGCTGACGTGAGGGGAATCCTCTTTTCATCTTAAGTGCCTGTGAAATCAGCAGGATGCTAAAGCATCTTGAGACGAGGGGAAGACATGGCTACAGCCTTTTAACTTTTGCCACAATTTCTATTTAGGTCATTTGAGAATCCTGCATGCATGCTGCCTCCATTGACATTAATTGCAGATACTTCGGTTCCTATACGCTGGAATTAGCAGGCATTTTCCTCTGCAGGAAAAGATGAAAGTCACCAAATCACAGGAAACCATCTCCTTACGCCAGGAGCTCCGTGTATGACAGGCACTTTCCATATGTTTTTCGTAGGATTTGCATACAAGAGACAAAAAGGGATAACAGAAACGAGTAGCTGGGGGAAGAGAGCACTCAGGGAAATAATGAGGAGTGTGAAGAAAAGCCCACGGGAAAAAAAAAAAAAAAAGAAAAGGAAGGTTGCATAAGGAAAAGGACATGGCACACCCCTGAGCAAACACACACATCCCGTACCGCTCCCCTGACAGTAGGGAAAGCCGCTGGGTGCCGTGACTCAAGACTGAGAGCCAGGAGGACAAAACCCACCTAATTTTGAAACGTTTTTAACAGCAGGCGTTTGTGAGGGTCCGTTATGTTTTGCGCCCCGGTTACAAAAAGCCCAGACACAAGCCCGCACGCAGGAGCCGGGACACTCCTGTTTAGATTGAATTGCCGTTTAATGTCATAATATCACCTAAACTCCATTGGTACATAACACATTGGGGGGGGAACCGTGGTCTCCCTCCCCCCGCCTTTACCGCGTGCCGGCAGCTCCGCCGGCAGCTCCACCGCCAGCCGCCTGGGGGCGCTGCGCAGGCGCCAGTAAAGGGCCGCTCTAGGGCTTCCGCGTCTTTGGTGCTGACGGCGGCGGCCTGAGAGGTAACGGCGGCCTCGGTTGCAGCGGCGTCAGCGGCGGCCTCGGTTGCAGTGGCGGCTTCTGCCCCTTC